>JAOWAW010122864.1:2028-16899 GCA_028565695.1 Nicola tetela
TGTATGGCCACTTAAATGTATGGCCACTTAACTCTCACTCACGCAACTCTTACTTCATACAATAGTATCTACCAGCGCTGCCAGATGTTTAGCTTTGAAAGAAGTCTGGGTTTTCTCTGTGTTCTTCTCAACTGACTTTCCAACCCAGTCTCCTGCATATCTAAAACCACTTCAGAAAGACACACAGCTCTTTTATCTTCATCTTCAAGTCTTATGCTCTCCTTTAATCAAACCTTCTCCAAGCTGAATTCAATTTATCCTGTTTTTTTTTTGTCCTGACAAACTCTACGGTTGTTTTCAGCATTCTATGGTGTGTTAACAATATTTTTCAAAGACACTTGTCTTTAAAGTTCTCCATGAGACAACTAAAACAGCTATACTCTCTCCCTCTTTCTGCTGAACATGTTTGTCCTGTCAGGAGTCCTGGCAAGAGGGTTTGCAGCTTGCTAAGGCAATGAAGTTTCGCTTTCCCGGTCTGGTATGTGTTAACAAGCTAATATCCGATATTACTATTCAAGACTGTGAAATTGAGGAATTCAACAACACAGTACATATCACACTATACACGAAACAGAGGGGAGTTGCTAACTAATTGGCTCTTTGCCTAAACATGAGGAATTTTGATAATTGTCTTAATATTTTGCTCTTTCATTGAAGTCACCAACACCTTTACAGCGACTGGTACCGCAAGCTGGTGCAGAGGGAATCCGGCTCATGGAAGACCTTATGGCCTGGAGCCCCAAACAGCGCCCATCTGCAGTTCAGGTGACTTTTGACTCTTGTCAATAAACTACACATTTCTACTACGTGTAGCCAACAGTTAAGTTGATTGCTACTTTTGCTTTTTGTGATGTTTACTTATAATGTGCTAATTAGCTCTTTTGCACAGCTTACAGGCAATAAAGCACATTCATACACCAAACAAAAACCTTGTGGTGCAACTATAGTAAGCTGTCATTGGACATGTGTTGTTCTTCGTAATGGTAGGCACTTCACTACCCTTACTTTCAAGTTGGCCAGTCTGTGAGCCGGGCGCTTCAATCACCACACATCAGCCACTCAATGACAACCCAAGCAAGCCGAAAACCATTAGCTACTCTCCCAGAGTCACCTGTGTCTCACCAAGAACGAAGAAAATGGTCTATAACTGGCAGCAACCCTGCAGCAGCAGCAGTGAAGTCTGATCACCGTCCATCCAGAGAAGTTGATGATGATGAGTTTGCTATCCAGGTGAGCAAAATGTTCACATCCACACAATGAGTCGGTACCTTCTCTTTCAAATCAGAACATCCCAATTTTGCTGTCTTTCCTCCTGTGTTCAGTGTCTTCTTATATATTTGATTTTGTCAGCCATACGTAAATACTGGTCTTTCTTGCTTATTTCTGAGTCTACACACCAACAATTATTTGATCTTTCTTCACTGAGAACAAATCAGCATCCTTGTGTTTTGCTTATTGTTAATTTCTTGTAAGTTTCATTTCTTCAAGATATCTTCTTTGTGCTGTTTGTTTTCTAAAGTGGAAGAAAAAACCACCATCTCCTGCACAACAACTACAACCTCGGTCAGTCTCTCTTACTTACATACTCCTAGTATTCTTGTGCTTTTCTACTTCACAAACAGTTATGTGCCAAGCTAGAAGATTCGTATGTTGGAGAGGTGGGACATTTCCACAATTAATGAGTTCTCAGCTTCGCTGATGGTTTCATACTTTCTACTTTGTATGCGGTAGGAATTTGGCAACTAGTAAAATGTAACAATGAATTGATGATAACCATCACTTGTTTCAGAGTTAGCAATTGTCACTTGTTTCAGAGTTAGCGATTGTCACTTGTTTCAGAGGTAGTGATTGTCACTTGTTTCAGAGTTAGCAATTGTCATTTGTTTCAGAGTTAGTGATTGTCACTTGTTTCAAAGTTAGCGACTGTAACTTGTTTCAGAGTTAGTGATTGTGTCTGAATAGTTATCATACCAGCAATGGTGCTGTCATTTCCCTGTAGTCAATCACCCTGACAGACAGTGATTACAGCAACTTACAAATAGCCACATTCTCTTTTGTTACATGTTAACTCTTCATGTTTTGTCCCTCTCCTGACAGTGCGAGTAATAAGAGTGTTTTTGGAATCTCAACAACGTCATCACATGGCTCGATGGACAACACCAGCATTGGAGGTCAGAGTTTGGGCCAAGCTTCAAAGAAGAACAGTGTTGGTGAACGACAGCCTGCTGCTCAATATTATCTTTCACGCTCACGCTACTCACCACTCACAGGAATAACAAGCACACACTTCCCTCCTGTTGACATGACAACACACAAAAAGCTGCCCAGTCAGGGCCGCCGCCGGACCGAAGAAGCCTCCGGTAACCTTCCAAACATTTCTTACAGAGCAGCTGCTCGTCGGCCATCTGAAACGAGTGTTTGGTCACAGATGGATTCCATGAGTGGATGGAAGGCACGCCAGCCAGCAGTTGCTTTAGGTGCAAAGAGTATGCACCGCACCAACTGGATGGACAAGTATGTTATGTACACTACTATGCTGAAGGGCATAAGTGTTAACTTCCATGCTGTTGAAGCCAGTTAACCTGTGGTGGTTTACTTTGTGCTGTCAAAGACAGGTGGATTTATCTAGAGTTTGAGAAAGGCATGCAACTGGATATGTTACCATGGCTATGCTTACACTAATTGGTGGGTTATGCTGTGTTTTCTCATCATCAGGTACGGTGGAGGTGGGAGCAAGTACAGATGATTGTCTTTGTGCCAAAACTTGAGCATTCAATGATACACTTGATAAAAGTGCCGCATGACAAAAGAGAAAATTCCTGATGTTCTTGTACATATTTTATCCATCCAAACAGTTTCATTTCCTTGTTCCAATACACTACATACCTATCAACTCTTTAACATAACCACCATAACAAAAATCAGAAACACTATTTTGTAACCATGGGAACCTCACTGTTACATAATATAATGTGTAACTCTTAATGACATGGTACGACTAGTGTTCAAATGGAGTAGCT
This sequence comes from Nicola tetela, assembly GCA_028565695.1. NCBI lineage: Eukaryota > Metazoa > Porifera > Calcarea > Clathrinida > Clathrinidae > Nicola > Nicola tetela. The sequence goes on from JAOWAW010122864.1 coordinate 5,049, forward strand.
ATAGAGTGCATAGAACACCTTGGTTCAATTCCTTGGCATCCACTACTTTCATTGGAAAAAGGGTGATTTATTATTTGGATTTATTCATTTCAACATTATACTAACAAGAAATTTAAAAAAATTAATGATACTTGAAAATCTTACGTTAACGTAAGCCACACAGCATACATTACACACTGTGTATGTACATTCAGTGTCATTACACACTGTGTATGTAGTAGCTTCAGCATACATTATACAATGTGAATGTACCTTCTGCATACATTATACAATGTGTACGTACCTTCAGCGTGCATTGCACACTGTGTATGTAGTGCCTTCAGTGTACACTAGCTACACGCTGTTTATATACCTTCACTGTACATAACATACTGTGTATGTACATTCAGCGTACATTGCAAACTGCATGTATCTCAAGTTCAGCATGCACTACTGCTTGTGTCTGTATACTCACAGCTGTACCGTGGGGGAATATGCTCATGTTTTCCCTTGCTTGCCAAACTTAAGAGTGTGTAAGGGGATTTGAAGACATCTCTTTTTGTTTGTTCTGGTTGGCAGGTAAGGAATGTGCAGTATTATACATCAGCACTTGTATGATTTGTTCGCATTCTGCCAGACAGCAGCACCATACCAATCATATCTATTACGATAAAGCTAAGCTAATCTTAAGTTAAGTTGTGTACATTACCCCTTCAGTCTCAGAAAGGCAGTGACACAAACAAATCCAAACTAGCTGAAGGTACTGCAGCATGCCAGCTATTTGATGCCACAACACATCACTGACATTCCAACCAGCATGCTGCTGGCTCAACAGTATGTGTTGTGACTTAATTCTATAACTTGAATAGTTTAATAATCAGGCCACTTATTGTAAAGGGCACTCAGAAATCAATCCTTATCGACATGCTAACTAGCCACAGTCAATATTTCAGCACAGACTGATTGCAGGCTTGAATACCAGACACATTCCATTGGATTGTTACACGTTCACAAAGCTGGCAAGGAAAACAGTGTGCCTGCAGCCTTATACTGTAGTTAGCCTATGTACCTTGGGCTTTGTGATCTCTAGTGATAAGGAAAGGCCAAGCATGAGCTGCAACTGCAGATGATCAACATCTAAATGATGCATGACAAAGTTGCAAATACATGTAAGCTGTAAAACATGGCAACCACGGCAAAGGCACAGCTAGGGAAGTTGAACCACTGTCACCTGAATACTGTGTCTGTACTAAGCCTCATAGAGATCTATCTGTGCATACTCAGACTTATAAGCCTCATTGAGATCTATGTATACTCACACTTGATAAGCCTCATAGACTCTGATCTGTATACGTAGACTTGAGTACACTTGCCTTCATGCTCTTGCCTGCAATACTACTTGATGCACGCCAAGAAAACTGCATGGGCAGCGTGTGTATCTGGAACAACGTGGGCTCAAAATTGAGAAGTGAATGTTATGATTGCTGCCTGGGCCCATATGCAGCGATGTCCAAGTTGTATCTATAGGGGCAATGCCCTTTTAGCAGACTGTCATATGTTTTGTTTCTTTGCAACTTGCTCATTGGCTACCAGAGCCCAAGCATTTCTCAGCAGTTAGACTGACTGGCTAGCCAGTCTGTTCTGTAAGCTTTACTAAGAAGCATGACTTGAACTTAAAGATAGCTTTACTTCTTCTTTTCTGACACACAAACAATTGTCCAATCATTCAAATTAAGAGCTGCCTCTTTCATGCAGGGAAACTGCAATTGCCAGATGATGTGTGGGTTTGCTACCAATCATGCATCTACTTGCCTGCTCTTAAATATCTCTAGCTAGTGATTATGTGTAATTTATCACAGTGTTGTTAAAAGAAAGAAAATCATTCACTCATTTCCTGTATGTGTGGTTACAGTCTGTTTAATAGACACAGCGCATGGAGGCTGTAGTCACCAACTCTTGTCTATTGCTTGTAAACAAAAGTCTAATTTAATCTGCGTTTTAAAGGTGCATCATCAAAATTTGCTTCACAGAATATCGGGGCCAGCATCCCTGATGGTCTGACCCCCTCCTGCCTATGACGTTGCCCCTGGACCCCTCCAAAGCAGCTGAGATATAGTGTGATTATAGTATTCAACTCATATATAGGCTGACCTGTCTCTATTAACATTGTCACCTTGTTGATATATCACTGACTATTGTGACTTCTATTATTGAAACTATCACAGAAACAGTCTGATGCTATGATACCTGGGATGACATCTTTTGTTTCAATAACAGACTAGAACATTTTTATCCCTTCAAAACAGTGCCTTTTCCATTTCTCACTTTTGTATTACTACCTATACTCAGAGTTTGGGGCTAGGCTACATGGAAGCACATGTAATTTGGTCAGGTTCATAGGCAAACACACATACATCTATGCTTTTTTGGCAAAGGCTTTCCTTGGATACTTTGGACTTTAAAATTAGTTATCTTTGTTATAAATAACTGAGCTTCGGTTCGTATATCTGTCTATAGTCACTCCACAGTGCTGAGCAGTGGCCCAGTGATGGTGGATCCAAGGCCTGGGGTCCAGGACATGCCCCCCCCCCCCCCCTCTCATGGGCCCCAAACATCAACAAAACAGAGAATGAATTTGTTTTGTTTCCGCAAACACTAGCAACGCAGAGAATGCATATGAAGTTGCTTTGTTTGAATGTGGACTACACCCCATAACCCATAGTAAGATACGGGTTAGGTTTGGTTAGGGTCAGGGTATGCGCATATAGCCACCCCATTTCGTCACAATCAAATGAAACGAGCCTTCATTCTCAGTTTTAGTCTAACCCCCGCCCACAACAGTACAAATTGTATTTTTAAACAAAAATTCAGACGACCCTCGACCCCCTAACCCCTTTTGCACTGATGCATTTATGCATCAGCCGTGCACTCCGTTCACGTGGATTGGCATGGCAACTGGAGACGGCGGGTACATTGAAAAAGGGTATCAGGTGAACTCCAGCGGCAGCTCGAACAGCTCGAACGGGCCTAGCGATACAGACTCAACGATGGGCCAAAACCCGACTTCCTCTCGTTGACAGAAACTGCAGTCATCACGACTACATGGACGGTGAAGGAAGGTTTCCCCGAGTTACTTGAACCGTCGCCAGCTGTCGTGGCAGACCTGATTTGCAGTCGATTCCTGATTCCAACTTGTGTAACGGTTAGCTTGTGTGGAATCCACTGCCGTCGCTAGGTCATCGCTATGTTTCTGGTCGTCGCTGTCATTCACCGTCATTAAAATACTTCTGGCTGAACTTGCAGTAAAATCTCCAGTCTGTTTCAGGATCGCAAGGACCTGCTTATCCGTCGTCGAGCATTCAGCTTACTTGCAATATGGCTGAGTTGTGTGAGAATGCGGTGGATTTCTCGTCCTGTCCTGATCGTGACTCCATCCGATTGGTCGTTCTACGTGAAATCGCCCACCTTGACCTTCCTCTGCCTGCCCATTCAATTATGGAGAGCAGTCCTGTGATAGTCGGTGGAGCAGCCTGCTCACAGTCCAAGGTTTGTTGTGTTGTGTCTACCTTCATAGCCTGAGTGAAAAGTGACGGCCTTTATTACTGACTTGTACCGTTGTGTTTCACTTGCCACCTCCATGTGGATTCAACACATATAGCCTAGACGAGATCGCCCGTGCTGTTTTGGTGTACCACTCCAGCAAGTTCAGCACACAACGTGTGTTGAGCTTTTTCCAGGATGCTGTGAACTGGTACCGAGGTACGTTCTTACCTTTCTAGCTGATGTCAGGTATAGTACTTCGAGGATTGAGTGTGTTTTGTCAAGGCTCTGAGGCCCGTCGAGGGCAAGGTTATAGTGTGATGTTTTCCACGAACCAAGCTATTAATTGCAAACTTAGGTTGACCTTTGGTAAAATCACTACGTGCCAGTGTTTATCAGCTAGCCCGTAGTTTCAGTATAGGGCCAAAAGTATGCTAAAATTCAAAGCGAAGAAAACAAAAATGCTCTTTGCTATACTGCAAATCCAGAAATATTCGTATGCATTTTATTTTCGTATATTTCGTATGCCTAGCCTTTCGTACTAAAATGAAATGCATACTAATATTTTTGCAACCAAAAAATGAAATCAAGATACCTATCTGTGCAATGCTTAAAAAAAAGACCTGATGACTCCGTACGAAAATATCATGTGTACGAAAAGGTTTCAGACGAAACGTACGAAAATTTTCGCGTACGAATATTTCTGGATTTACAGTAATTATGCATGTGTCATATCAACCACAGCAATGTGCAGCGGTCGAATTGGCCCTGGTGACACTAATGGGTACATTTACATCAAACCTTAGCAAGTCTTCAACCGCTAGGTAAATCACTGCTGGATAACTCAGGGCGTTTTTCAGCACTTGGCCACAGCTATGATAAAAATGTGATCTGGTGGCAGTTCACATGTCAACCATCAAAGCGTGCAAGAATTATATTTAAATTGTTGCCACACTGCATGTGACAGACAACTTGCATATTTTGACAGTCAGCAACACTGCTAAGCACCAAGGTAGTTTTGTGATGACAGTTGTTTGGGAAAAGGCCACACAGTGTACTGAAATTGTGTACCAAGATCAATGAGCACCCACTGGACCTAGTCCAGTAAATATGGTAATCTACACAGATGCAATAATTTTGCAAGTGTTTCCAAAACTGTAAACACTGACATTGCCATATGTTGTCTCACATCTTTGATGGCAATGGTGGATCTGGGTGAAAGTTGACAAGGGGCCACAGATGCTGGAAGAGGTACCCTGGGAAATTTGAAAAGTGAAGGTTGATAAACTCCCGTTTTTAGCAATTTGAATATGGTGGAGGCCTTTCTGACCATGCAGCAACAACGAAGAACTGCATTGAGCCTGCACTATGTGTGTACTAGATGAGCTGTATGTGTCTCAGTATGCAACAGATGATCTGTAATGCATGATGCACAAACCAAATTATGAAGTACTACCATTGAATGAAAAGTTGAAATGGCTGACAGAGAGAGGGGATGTGTGCCTGTGCACCCATTGGATCTGCTGCTGATAACAGTAGTCATGCATTCTTTGAAGCATGTGCAGAAAAAGGGCATACAGTGAAACCAGTCCTTACAGCCACCTGGGAATTAAGGCCACCCAAGAATTAAGACCACTTCTCTGCAGCCCCTTGTGTACACTATTACATACTGTGATTCAACCAGGCCACTTTTTTCCAGTCCCTTGAGTGGCTGTAATTCTCAGGTTTTACTGTACATGTACTCTATAAACTTTTGGCACAACGTTTGAGGTTGACTATACATGTGATCCATGTGAAGAATGAGAGTACGTTCGAGTGGGTATGTCCATTGTGTACATCAGGCTGTATTTATGTGCACGCATGGCATTACCAGAAGATAAGTGTAACCATTCCCATATAGTGCAGGCTAGGGCATAAGAAGTATTTGACCAAAAACGTTGTAGTATTACAAGTATTGGCTGTGCTGTTTATACAGAAAGGCATTGCAATGCGTGATACTGCTAGCAATTGCTCACAGGGTAACCACTTCCCATTTGTGCTAACTCTGGAGTGGAAACAGACTCCAGTAGACTTCTCATTGACAGTGAGATGTCACAGTGATTATCTTTTTAGTTGTGAATTATCTAGTGATTTTTGCCAATGGTAGCCGTTTGCCTTGTAATTGTGTCCATAGAAAAGGAGGCGTGAAAGATTCTTTTCCTACTAGCAGGGCAACCCATGCTTTGCACAGATTTTGGATCATGATACTCCACGATCTTCTTGCACAGCTAGCTTTGTTTTGTACGGAATGTTGTGACTCAGTTGAGCAGAGCAACTTGTGCTTCATACGGATTGTGACTTGATTGAGTGATCATGATACCGGTAGTGCACGATCTCCTTGTGGTTTAGGGCCTGGCCCAGTACACATAGTAGATTGACTTTGTACATGATGTTGGGGCTGTCGCGAGAACCGAGGGAAGGAGAGATCGGTTTGTGTCCAAATTTCTTCAGTTCATTCATCGATCGGAGTGAAGGTCCCAGTGAAAGTTTGGCAGTGATCCATTGAGTTGTTTCAAAGTTATTTGCGGACACACAAGCACACAGACACACACAGACACACACACACACACCTACACATCTTCACAAATGTCTATTAGATTAGCAGAGCTCCCCTTGCTTTGCACAAATTATTGTGACTCAATCAAGCAGTCACAGTTCTGCACAATTTCCTTGTGCTTTTGAACCTGACACAGTACATTCATATTGCACATGATGTCGGGGCTGTTGTGGGAATCAATAGAAGGAGAGAGTGGTTCGTGTCCAAAATCCTTCAGTACACTCCTTGGCCAGATTGAAGGTCCCACCATAAGTTTTGTGGCGATCCATCAAGTCGTTTTGAAGTTATTTGCAGGCACACAGACACACAGACATCTAGTGTGCTTTGTATAGACCTTGGGTCATGATACTCCACAATCTCCTGCAGAGCTACCTGTGCTTTGCATGGATTGATCAAACAGAGCTAGCCATGCTTCGCACAGATTGTTGTCACTCGATCAGGCAATCATGATACCATTAGCGCATGATCTCCTTGTGGTTTGGGACCAGACACAGTACACACAGTAAATTGATGTTGTACACGATGTCAGGGTTGTTGCGAGAATCGAAGGAAGGAGAGATCAGTTCATGTCCAAAGGCTTTTGTGCACTCTTCGGCCAGAGCAAAGGTCCCATGGATAGTTTGGCAGCGATCCGTCAAGTTGTTTCGAAGTTATTCATGGACACACTCACATCTTCACATAATAGATGAGGAATTTGAGTTAGGGAATTCCGTTGGGAAATATCTAGTTCTAAGGTGAAAAGAGCTGAGCAAGGAGTGTTCGGCTCCCCAGGTTCCAGTGGAGGCTGAACGTGTGTAGTTGACAACAAGGGTGAACTGAAAGACTTGTTTGAATTTGAACATGCTGTCCTTTCAGGCCTGTTGTGAAAATGATAGACTACCTGAGCAACCACCTCAACAAAGAAGGTCTCTTCCGCAAGACTGGATCACTTATCCGGCAGAAGGAACTCAGAGTAAGTTAATGAAAATTTTCATCACCAGACGCCTCTACTTGTCAACCCTAACTCGTATGCAGCTCTTTGTCGTTGTCATGTTAGATTATGGTGGTGTATTCAGCAGCTGTTACTTCCAGCTTTCAATGATCACAGTGAAAAACATATGAGCAGTGTTTGTGACACATCATGTGCATGAAGAAATCACAACTGCTCATTTCACTAAGAGAATGTGAACTTACCAAGATTTGCCTGTGGCCAATCAGTTGCAAACATTCACATCAAGTTTTTGCATGGCAGGGCATCCTTTGCTCACCAGAACCATTGCCAAATGACTCCAACGTCCATGATGTGGCAAACCTTCTCAAACTCTACCTCCGAGAACTTCCAGAGTGTCTGTTATCGAAAGATTGGCTTCCAAGCTTTATTGAGGTTGCTCGACGATATCGCAAAGAGCCTGAAAAGCTCAGTGAACATGTCCTTGACCTGTGTCTCCTCCTACCAACAAACTCCTTGAACATGTTGCGCTACATCATCTCGTAAGTTGAAACAAAGCTTGCCCTGCGGACCATACATTTGCCTGTATATTCTTGTTACTTATTGTTTTCTCTTTCTCTCTCTCTCTCTCCCTGCCCCCCTTCCCGTGTAGCACTCCTCATCACTCTTGTAGTTTAATTACATAAATAACTCAGACTAGCAGGACTAGGATGTGATACTTACTCAAGCTGACTGATGTAGAGCTACTGCAAATTTACTGTGCGTGATGCATTGCAGGATCAGCATAATTATATCCTCCATTGTGTGCTTGGGCAGTTGAAGTTTGATGTGTTCCTCAGAGTGGATAGTCATGTTGCTCTCAGTTAACCTCAAGAAATGGTGAAAAGTGACAGTGTCTTTCATTGAATCCACAGCTTCTTCCATCATGTAGCTGACTGTGCTAATCAGAATTTAATGGATGTTGACAACCTGGCTGTAGTAATTACACCAAATATCATTCCATCGCATGTGTCATCAATATCGTCCGATGCTCTCTCATTGCACACATCAGTTGTTCGCTGCTTAATTGACAAGGCACCTCAGCTGGGTCGTGTGAGCATGCGACGAAGCAACGAAGCACTGAAGTTACCTGGTGCGATGGGTTCTTGTCGACGGAAACAGCCGCTGCGTCGTGCTAAACTCAAGCCGTGGTCCAGTCTTGACTGCCTGGAAGATCATGAACGCAAGTTAGTGCGTGGAAATGATGCAGTAGGCAAACGTCCTGCTTCTAACAGAATGACAAGTAAGCCCAGCATTCTGTATCAGATATTGGTGAGCTGCTGTTTGTCTGCATACCACTGATTGTGTTCTAAAGGAAGGCAGCAAAGTACAATTAACGTTAAGGAAGTTCCAAATTCTGTTCTTTTAAGCATGCTTTCCATGTGCTTCTGCAGCCATTTTCTCTTCAATTGGACAGACAATATCTCGCCTCACACCCAAAAACCGTCGGTTTGCTGACAGCCCAGACACTTCTCAAAGTGCCGAGGCAGCAGGAGGTAGGCACACACGAGCTCGAAGGCATTCAGCTGATGACATACTGAGCACATATCGAGATGAACGAATGACCTTGTTGACTCAACAGACCAAACCACCCACTGTGTGTGTACAGTCAGCTGAAGGTCAGTTTGCTGTGCATGTGTTTATTTATCATATGCACAAACTGCATATTTGTTTGTCATTATGCACACGTGGCCATAGTTTATTGCAGAAAGCCAATGCCTGTTATGCACAAAGAGCACAGACTTTCAAGAAGCACAGAAGAATGAATTCAGGAGCAGCAGATTAAGCCATTCACCGGTTGGTCACTGTCATTCTTTGTAGAGAAAGAGAGGGAAGACTATTTGCATTTGCTTATATTTCACTTGGTGTAATCCAGTATCAAGGCAGAAGGGTCTGTGGTGCATAGCTGTGTTTGTAGATCTGTGTGTGTGTGCAACATGTGCTTTAAAGTTATGGTGATACCTGATATAGGAGACTTCACAATTATTTAATTAAACATAATGAACAGCTGACAATACCAAAGCCCAAGTAGTTGAGTTTGGCAAAACCTGGTCAGTTGACCACATACCAGCTTACTTATTTGTTGACAAAAGTCATTTCATGTTCGTATCCCGAGATGGGCTCTTCTGGTTGCACAGGTGGAACGGAAGAAACAAGACACTCAGCGATTGCATCTTCAAAGCGGAAAAGAGAGGATCCTGAGGAAAACACACCGCCACGAAAAAGGTACTTGTGAATCATGTGAGGAAACTTTTGTCAGATGCATGCTCTGTAACACAAAAGAACTATCAAACATGTTCATGTATGTCTCTTGCTAACTGCATGGGGGTCTGTTAATTCAACCGAAGGCTTGGTCACTTCAGTTCCTTTATGGAGACTCATTTTTGCCCCCATCAGACTCATTTTGCCATCAGGTAGAGACTGAGAACAGGTTGCTCACCTGATTATTGCACATGTGTAAGTGATTGAGTATGGGACGCATACCTTTCCGAGTATCTACTGGTGCCCACTGTTTTGAAGGTTTCCCATGCAAATGATCAAAGTGGAACTTTCTTATAGTCAAGGATGTGTATTGGAATGGAGAGGCCATGTTTGTCCTGCACTGGTATCTTCACTTCCCATACTAGCATCAATCTTTCTTGGCAAGTTCCTGAGGTTTCTTTGAATTTCCCTGAGTTCCTGATTCATAGGTAGGGCCTTTGAGGGTTCCATGCACATTCACCCCATAAAGACACATGCTAGTATCCAGTGGTAGTGGGTTGATTTCCTGTGACAGTAGCAGCACATAATAGCATGCCACCTTTTCTTGTGTGTTTCATTTAGAACTCATACCATTACTTGCAATGAATTTCTATTGCCAACATAAAGGCTGTTTTGTCCTGTATGCTGGCATTGTACACCAGGCCTCTAGTTTTCAGATTTCAGTTAGGTGACACCAGTACATCAAGCGCAAGGTTCGGCAACAAGTTGCACCATCTACAGTGCATTCACATTTAGCAGCAAGTTGGTGTGCATGTCCTGTGCACTAATGCTGCAGCTCAGCTTGCACCTGGCATTGCTACTCTACACATGACTGTGTACTGAGTTTCTTCTACATTTGGCCCTTGACCTTGCATCCTATGAGCTCCAGTGCGGCCTCCAACGGTTGAGACATAAAAACTTTAGGCTTTTGATGAATTCCAAAATAACTGTTATCATGTATCCAAAGACATGCAAGGCTACGCTTCTTTGTATTTTGTGCAAAAGCATGCTATGACCGGCTTACCAACAGTGTGAGAATATTCAGACTTGTTGACCTGGCAAAGACCAAGGAAATCCTGGTCAAAACGTTCTTTCTCTACTCAAGGATAAACCTATGGTGGAGCCAAAAGAAGCATTGTTCAATATGACTTCTCATAAGTGTGAAAATATTCAGTATGCCATGGCCCCATTTCAACTGAAGTACTAACAATAAGTACAGGTTTACCCTCATTAAAACGACTCTCATTAACACACAAACCTCATTAGCAAGTAACTTTCAAAATGCCCCAATTGACACCTATATAAAATGTATGTGTGGCTCCCTCGATAGCAAATAATTTTGTAAGTTTTGTTAGCATGTACAAATTCTCCATCCCAGGTGACACTGTTTCCTTGTTAGCATGTAACATTGATTGAGGTCCGTTTGTCATCACTATTTCTTCAAACATGATAATAGTTAAGCTGCCAGTTACTGTAGTTTAGCCCCGTGTGAACAGGTGCTGCTGGCGCCTGCGAGCTAAAAGGAAGACAAAAATGCTGTATACTTAGGCACGGTGTGTCAGCCCAGTTGTGAAAGCATCTACAATTGTGATCGACAGCACCAACACAACACCACTTGGCAACATGGCACCAGGAAGACATCGTGAAACACATTAACATTCAGGGTTGCTGACACCTCAGAGAAAGTGTCAGCCTGTTTAGCCTCTGAAAATTGGAATAGTAAGGAAGACCACCAGATCTCGTGATCAATTTACACTGTTCTTAACAGGAAAGAGCAGTTTCTGCACGTATAGAAAAATGGGTCTGCACGTTGAGAGAGAGAGAGAGAGCCTTTGTTAGTCTTGTTGGCCTGAGCTGGATGCAGCACTTTTATTCGTTGAGTGAAAAACATAGCAGAAAAGAAATTGTTCAAATTCAGTATTATGCAATTGTACAGACAACAGTATTGTACTCTACACGGGATTTATTTGAGTGACCCTCAGTAACAATTGATAATGGTGGAAAATTCTGCTGCACCTCATTAACAAGTGCACATAAACCTCAACAGCAAGTAGTTTTTGCAGAGTCCCAGCCATTATGTGCTAACGAGGGTAGACCTGTAGCGAATGACACATGGTGGGCAACACTAGTATGGAAAACAGTGAAGTCAAAAACCCTACTACGGAACATATGCTATGGCCGAAAGTTGAGTATGGAATGCGTAAAGCAACTTTGCATGCCCTTGAAATAGAGTTTTCTAGGTTGTTGCTGGATATTAGATTTGCTGTTCATAGTACTGGTAAATTAATACAGGAGACTTTCATTGTATGTAACTGACAGACCACATACATTCTCCTTCTTAGTTACCATTTTTCTGTGTTTCTGTTAGGTCTTTCAACAGTCCTGGAGGAAGAAACACTGATACATCTTGCTTGCGTGCTCAGCAAGATGGTGAGGATGGGAAAGAGAGAGAGAGAGAGAGAGAGAGAGAGAGAATAGCTTTGGAATCTGATATCTGATACACTTTAGCCCAACATTATTTCATTGGA
>JAOWAW010122909.1:0-12241 GCA_028565695.1 Nicola tetela
TTATCTACCCCCCCCCCCCCCCCCCCCAGTTAAATTGCAGTCATGTATGACTGATAAAGTTATGGATTCCTTCCCAAATGTTTTGTTACCAAGAGAGCTTCGTGACCAAACAGCCTAATTATCTTGTTCAGTTTTTCTCCAGCTGTCAGAATATACAGGTATCCATGCAAAGTTTTGTTTGTGAGGAAAAGAAAAAAATCAGATTTACATAGAGTTTTTGGGCAGTGAATGGGTTAACCACAGAAAGGATTCATTATGCTATAACCATGACTGTTCCCTTTTTTAAATGTGTAGACTTACTTCTGTTACGAGTTGTAACCATAACCGCTGCACTTGGCCAGGAAGACACGTTCTGCCTGTTGTAGGCACGTACTCGTAACTGATAGCGAGAGTTTGGCAGAAGTCCGCTGAGTCGGAATTGCTTTTGGTCATCTCCACTGCTGACCGGAAGCTGATTTATATATTCACGCCACCACTCAGACCACCAGCCAGTTGGCATCATTGCTCGGTAGCTCAATTTGTAGTGATGAACATTAGAAGCACCATCAGGCTGCTGACTGGCTACAGGCAAGTTGATGAGAAGTTCTGTTGGAGTAACTCGTGTTTGATCTATCACAGTCACTTCTTCAGGCCACACAGGAGCTCCTGGAGAGCAGAACAAGTTGGGAAAAATGCTAAGTGGTAATTATCGCAACAAGTGAAGAAGTTACTCTATTTTCATAATGAAGAGCCAAAGAGTGTTGAGCAAGCAAGCCTAGTACAGGAGAGCATGTGTGAAAGATTCTCTGAACATTTGTAAAGTCATCACCCCATACAGGGTATGAATGCATTAAATTGGCCCAAAGTGCCCCAAGCTTGTACTTTCACTATAATTTAAGACAAAAGACACCACACAAAACTACTGTGATGACAATTAAACAGTTTCAAACCGAATACAGTATGAACCTCTTTGGATGAAAGGATAATGCTGAATTCAACCTTAATCATTGTTCTGACGATGACAGTGGGTGATCCCATTACCAGAATAACCACTGACACTCCTTTAGTTTCTCAGCTTTGATGCATGGGACCCAACTTAATGCCACCCAACATAGCACAGCAACCTCTGGGACATTTCAACAACACCTTACCAAATACTGGGTAAACCCCAAATTGACCAACCTGGCCAAAGGGCACTAATCTTATTATGACAATTGTTGAACAGCTGTCATAAAAATACAGCAAATGCCACAGAATGTCTCACCATCACGCATCTTGTAACATTCTGCTATTATGATCATAATTGCTTCAAGGCAGAAATGGTAGCAAGCTGATTTCAGTGCTGAAAACTGTGGGAAGGGTGATTATTGTTCAACTTGGAGAGAAATATGGACATCTGTAGCACTAAGTTGAGATGAGTAAAGTTACTATAATCACATTGTATTTCATACACGATAAGTTTTTATAGTTTTCATAGTTGAAGCAAATGCACCAATATTAATCTTGTACCAAAAATTAAAAAGAAATAGATTGATGTGGTTTCGTGCTACTGATAAGATAGTTTGCAAGTGACAAGCCTCAGGCTGTTACACAGGGTATGTAGAGGCACGTGTGTTGGTCAAACAGTCTAGGAGATTGTTTGGTACAAATATTTGCTGCTACAAAAAGTCCAGCCTTTGAAAACTATGAAAATTATACTCTTGTGTTGAGTAAATATAAAGTTCCCAAGGGAGCAACTACTCTTAAACTCAGCATTTGGTGCCAAGCAAATTTTTCTCCCTCGATTGGAGAAGCTGGTGGGAAAACGCTGTCACTGTTAATCAATCAGCCAGAGCAACAGCCATCAGGCACTGCCGGGCTTATAGTAGTTCCACTTTAGATACATGTAGCTATTGTATGCAATTGCCCTTGACCGCAGGTTGTCCTAGAGACAAACTCCATCTCCAATAATGTCTGTTGAAGCAGCACAAAGCATGTTGATCCCTTTGCATGTAGACATTCACAATAATGAGTGGCAGGGTATTGGGTCTTAGCTGGAGAAAGTCATGCCAACGTGAGGAAGCCAGGTCAGCACCCATCGTTCTATTGAGAGGTGCCTTTTGAGCGCATGGTATTGAGCACAATTTGGCATGAACGATGCGCAATTGAGGCACTGAAGTTTGCTGAGCCCTGTTAAGTGGTGCTGAAGTAGGGTCACATTCTTCAATGTAATCCTGTTGTGAGTTTATCTAAAATCATTTATTAGAAACACACACAATGTTTACCTGGTCTCAGTGTCTGAGCTTCACACACTGAACTGTATGGTGGTTTGCCGTCAGTGGTCAAGCGAATTTCGTACACTGTGCCAGGCTCAAGGTTGTTCAGCACAAGATAGCGACCACTTGGTACAATATCTTCCTCTTGCCATGCTGTTGAGCAACTCTCTTTGGTCTCTGGTTTTTTGCGATACTGAACAGTGACTTGTGATGGAGAGCCAGTCATGCGATCAAGAGTCAGTGAAGTTTGAGTTGCACGTGACACCTCGCTGCAGGATATGGCCCATGTTGGCATGCCTGTGCAGGAAAATCCAATACTCAATATTAGTCAACGTCATGTCACCAGTTATGCACAAATTTATCTCAAACATAGAATTACATACCACTTTGTGGCATGCTGACAGAGGCCACAGGGCTGTAAACAGGTTCTGATGAGTCACTAGTCAGCTTAGCGAAACGCACTTCATGCTGTGCTCCTGGCTGCGCACCAGTTGCAACAACATTTACCATGTGCTGTGTTGTGCTTGGAGGCAGTTGAGCAAGAACCATCCACGATGTCCAGTTCCTAGCTGGTGTCTGACGCCAGCGATGAAACAATTGTATCATTTGAGTATTGGCATCTTGTGTGTCTCGTGGCAGATTGACCACAATTGTTGAGCCTGTGACTGATTCAATAGCTGGATGATGCCAGACCGGAACACCTGGACAACAAAAAATGATCACAGATGAATGTTGAAGTAGAGTGGTTCAAAGTCTGGGGGGATTTCCCTGCACAAAACAGCCTAAAAGGTTCTTACTGAGCTCTTGTTTTTAAGGTACAAATGATGATGATGTCAATTTATGTGCTGCTTTAATAAATATGTGCTGTTTCTTTATCCATCTGAGAAGATAATCAAGTATGTGTAGTGGCCGGTCAATTTGTCAGGGTGTTTAACAACCTGCACAATTCCCTGTGCTCTTGTTAACTGAAGTTATGTTTAAGGTTTTATCAGAAGAACTGCCCAATAGCCAATGAGAAAATTCACACCATTATCCTCTCTCCATTTCATGATCAGTGAACTGCTGGTATGATAAAATTTTAAATTGGCCATCCATTACCAAGGTGTTAAAATCTTACACTATTATGATGAATATGTTACCATTCCACAGTTTTAATGAAAAAAATTGATAAAAATGGCAAGCATGGGATTTAGTGGGATTACTTTATGAATTTGTCTTCATCATTTCTGCTGACGTTGACACAGAATATCTAAACATACTTGTACACAACTATCTGCTGTAAATCAAGAAATGTTGAGCAGCTAATTTTTCGTTGGCTTGCAAAAGATTTAGGCAAACAATTAATTTAGTCTGATTTGTTTTTAATATTTAATGGACAGTACTAGCATGGATCTGTCATGGACACAAATTTCCCAATTTCTGGTACACCAGGAAAGAGGAGAGCACAGCATGACAGTGGGAATTCTAGTCTTTACAGATTCTATGCACATTACTACTGCATATCTTTGTATACATCAAGTTTAGTTGTTTATCAATATTCAGTGGCAAAAAAAGTGTCAAATAACTTTAGGTGCTCAAGGGGGATAGCTGAAAACACCAAAAATATAATGATAAGTTTGTTGTTTACTGTCTGTGTACAGATTTGCCATTATGGAGCGTGCAATTGCACTGCAAAATGTATTGCATGCAAAAAATCTTTACAAGTAAGTAAATTCTTTAATCACAAAATGTTCAGAAATTTCAAGATTTAACCTATCATCAATACACTGTCACATGATCAAAAGAAAAAAAGAAGAAGTTTGACTTACCTCTTTTCAGTGTTCTGAGTGAGAGTGCCTGGCTTCTGTGGCCGTTAAGGTGAAGAATGAGTTCGTATTCTGAGTCTGGTTTCAGTGAGCGTAGGTGGAAGTGTGAGGCAAGCACAGAAATTGGCTGCAGTCGTCTCTGCCAGCTTGACCACTGCCCTTCAGCCAATTTCAAACGATAAGTGACAGTGTAGCGCTGAAGGTAAGCATCACCCTTGAACGGTTCTCTGCTCTCAGCTCCCTGCCACACAGGCAGTTTGATGTACACGGACGTGGGAGTGACGCTGCTTGGAACAATAGCATTGTGTGGCCATTGAAGATAGTCTGAAACAGAAACAAGCAGAGACACCACTTTCATGAATAATGAATGAACATAATTTTTGCTGAGGTCAACAACAGAAAAATTGACAAGAGTGCTGGGTGTGTTGTCATCAACTTGTCTTCTTGGCTTTGGATAGTTATGGCTGACACAAACAACAACTGAAAACTGTTTATAGGATAAACACACAAGAAAGGCACTTAGAAGATGTAACATAGAACAAACTATGAACTGAAAAAGGCAAACTGTGCTAACCTTCTGATGGCAGGTCTACAGACAGCACTTTTGTTTCATCATCAGCAAGTCTCTTTTTCAAAACAGCCTTGAGCTCAACAAGTCCACCCTTTGGTAACCCAGTCAACGTAATCTCACTGATGTCCTCATCAGTTGGTGGGCCGTTGCCAAAAACTTTCCAAGGCTCTGTGCTGATTGGTGCATTCTGCTCAACTGCCCTGTAGCTGATTGTGAAGTCACCAAGACGGCCCTGTCCCACAGTTCCATCAATCTGTGGCACTGTAACAGTTACACTGGTTGAAGTGCTACACAGTACTGCCCCTACAGGCCAGTAAGGTTTGCCTGGAAAAAGACATTGAAAGATGATGTTGAAGGGGCGGGGGAGTCAAGGCAAAAATTAGACCCAAACAGACCTTCCACAGCAAGTACTAAGGCAAACAAATAACAAAGCATTGCAACATATTTACAGCAGTCCAATTTGAAATTTCCTCATTGGATTCTGTCTGACATCTGTCACTTTCAAGATTTCTGAGAATGATTAATCAATGTCAGTGAAAGCTGCATAGTGTGTGCATGGCTATTTTTTACTATAAGTTATAGTAATAAAAAATAGCCATGCACACACTATGTATAACACTTCAGTAAACTTAGCAGCAAGCGCTTCACATTTTAACAGATCACACTGTGTACCATTCTGTGGTAAAGAACACAGGCATTCGTTAAAGACAGTGTTTATACCCTTGGCTTCCTAGTTTGCAGATGCCAACAACATTCAGTGAGTTGCTGCTGGATTGACTCACCAGTGTCAACAGGCGAGGGGGTTGAAATTGTAGTAGCACTTGTTGCAGATGGCCTACTTGATGTCACTTCCATTCCTGTAAAGTCCAAAATAGTTATCAACTAGTTACCAACAAAGCAATCTCACCCACCAATGGAATGTTCACCCCTTTCATTCATTCCTGTTTAAGAATAGATGTTGAACGTTTCACTAATGGCACTTACCTGTAGCAGCTGTAGGTGACAGAGTGAGAGTGATTGGTGATGTTGTTCTCATGGTAACACCAGTTGTTGGCTCAACACGGACGAGTTTGAATACTGCTTGACGTCGTAGAAGTTCACCTCCGGAGTGATCAAGACCTATAAAGATAAATTCTATTTCTCCATCTGTTGGAAAAGACTCGTTCAGCAAAATCTCAAACACTGGCATCTTGGGCAGTGGTTGTGTGTAGCGCTTCCAAGTACCAAACTGCCCTGATGGCAGTTTCATGCGATACATTGCAGTATACTGCACTACAGGAACTGGTAGATTCTCCTCAAACCCATTGACCTTGATTCGTAAGGTTGATGCTGAAGGAACTTCAGTCTTCAAAGTGAATGCTGACCGGAAGGCTGTGTACAGTACAAACAAACACACATCAGAAAAAGGAAACATGACCTATTGCTAATTGTAAAATACAGTATTTCTCAGCACTTCCCACAGCAGTTAAGTTTTGGCTGGAAATAACATTCCTCTACAAGGACAACCAAAATATCAGATTTTTCACAAACTGAAATTCCTGTTTAATTGATGCCAGGTAGGTATGAAGTTACTATGAACACATACAATTTCAGGCATTTCAACTGCCATGTCAGCTCATGTTGAAGATGAATTGACACATATACATGCATGCACACACACACACAGTAAACAGTCATGACATTGTGATGGATGGAGCTAAATAGCTCAGGAAATACAGTGCAATCCTGGATTGCAGGCACCTCGGAATTGCAGGGACTTCAGAATTAAGGCTACTCATTTTCAGTCCCTTCAATTTCCCTAGAAGGAAGTATGAGAGAGAAACCCTGGAAATCTGGGCATCTCCATATTGCAGGCCCCTCAGAATTACAGACAGTTTTCTTCCCCCTAATGCTCAATTTCAACCCCCAAATTACGGCCATGAGCAGCCTACTGCCTTTGACAGGTTTGTCGTATGTGCACAATGTATGAAGTCACAGTAGTAGGCGCCAAATCCCAGTTGATGCCAGTAGAGCACAATGCATGAGAAATCTCACTGGCAGTCAGAATTCAGTGTTTTTTCCCCGATCCTAGTTTCCCTATCTTCTCAAATGTTTTATTTTCAGCAGCGCACCGTGGCCTCTGAGAATTGGAGATTAGAGCTGACTCTACAGAAGAAAATTGCTCTCATTGAAGAGGCCAAAGATAAAGGCAAGAGCCACCAGAAGCAGTTTTGTGTTGGCAAAAAGCAAGTTCCAACAGTCCTTTAGTGCAAGTGTGCATGAGCTGTTAAACTCCTTAGAACGAAACAAGCCAGTAAAAACCAGTGGTGCACTTGCCTCTGAGTATGACAATGATTTTTTGACTGCATGTTTGTTGTGGGAGTGGCTTAATTAATGTGGACATTGGACATAAAGGCAGAAAACTTCAGTTAGGTTGAGTAGCTTTGAAAATCACAATGACTGAACTTTTTGTGAGCGAAATTTTCTGCTTTTACAGTACTTGCCTGGAGAGTTTTGACCTGGGGCCCGCTCAACAACAGCAGTCGGCAGTGAAGACTGCTTACGATTTTGCCCTTCTACATGTACACGTATCTGATACCAAACGTCAGGTAGCAAGCCCCTCACTATGTACACTTTTTGATCAAGTGGTACCCTCTCTACCACCACCCAAGGGGAGAATATTCCTGGAGCAAACACAATACGTCGACTGATGGCATAGTGAGTTGCCAGCGGCCTTTCATTCTCCGGCAGAAATGGTAGCTGCAGTGCCAGTGAGCGGTCAGTTGATGTCAAGATTGGATTTTGAGACCAAACAGGAGTAGCTGCAAAGAAAGAATGCATCATGGTAAATACAGTGTTGATCCACCTTGTATAAATATAAAGTACTAGTATATTTCATAATAAAAAAATTCTCACTGTGTGCCTTTGCTGATCAACCAAAGTGTCGAAACAGAATGCCAACATTTTTTTGCTTGTCTTAGTCAGAATCAATCCAAATTAGGTAGACTTTCTCAATTTCGGTGACTGGAATATGCTGTAATACAATTGACTAACAAACAGGGAAATGCTCAACACATGTATGTGTGTTAATGCACCGAAACAGAAGCAATTAAAATAATTGCAAGACTTCTTTCAGAAAACAAATGTTTCCTGTAATGGTTGTACCAAATTCTTACCAATGTTGGGAAGGAAAACATGCATAATCGGTGAGCGCTGAGTGAGGCCATTTTGCTTAGTGGTGGCGATGAAATCAATCCTTGCACCACGAGGAAGATTTGTCAACCGGGTTATCTCTCTTGACAATGGGAAGGTGGAAGAAGAACCATTTTCCATGTGTAGTTCCCACGTGCCTAGGCCGGTTTTCTCAGTGAAGTTACGGTAGAACAGAAATAGACCCATAACACGTGCTGGTTGATTGGGTGGGACACGTGGCAACTGTAGTAACAGGGATGTTGGGGAGCTTTGTACAACTGGGCTGTCTGGCCAGTATGGTGTGGCTGTGGGAAAACAACACACACAGGGACAATTGACCGAACATGTAGAGTTTGACATTCTGGCCTATACTGCCAAAATCAGATCACTTTCTGCCAATAATTAATGTACTTATAAACACTGTGTACAACTTGCTCAGGCAGAGAATTTGAGAGAACTGTTTCTCATCACCATAGCGACAATACAGTTATGACAGCTTGCACAACCAAAGTCTGACTGATTATGTAATACAGGAATTAAGAATATTACATCAAAACTGTGAGGTGAAAAAACCATATACAGAACCCCTAAAATGGATTAATTTCTTGCATTGATTAGTAATGTCTGATAGACTGAACAAGCTCACTAGAGTGCAAACCAATAGACAATGTGTGCAGTTTAGTCTGCTCAAAACTAACAATCCTGTTAGTGTATTTCTTGAAAGTAACTGGATTATAGAAGTTTCTTCTTACTTGGTTTCAGAGTCCGGATAAACAGTTCTGCACTTGGGTTGGATTCATGAGTTTCGTTTGCTGACCGCAGAATCAACCGGTATGTTGTATCTGGCTTTAGGTCATCGATTGTGGCACGCTCAAGGCCTGCTCCTACGGTTAGCACTTTGTGTGGAATGGACCACACAGCCTGCTCTGGGATCCACTCCTGCACATATATATTGTATGATTTGATAGATGCTGACCAAGTAATTAGACTTGTAGCAGGCAAAGCAAGGTGAATAGATGTTGGTGTCACACGGCTGCGATCGCTGTTCTGTTGTGGCCACGATGGTGCATCTAGTAAAATGACAAACAAAACAGCAGTCACGTCTCCTTTGTCACCCTCTTGTCATCTGCCAACAATTTAAACCCTCCTCTGTTTGTCCAGCCCTGAAAATGGTTGAAGTTACTGCTTATAGACCTACACGTTTCATCACTCAATCATTATTGCCATCAGGTCTGTAGGGGCTGAGGAGGGCTCCACAGACGATTAATTCGTGTCCATCTGTCCGTGTGTGTATGTGTGTGTGTGTGTGTGTGTGTGTGTCTGTCTGTCTGTCTGTCTGTCTGTCACGCTGCAACCATTACTAGCCAGCCCAGCGCTAATTGCATCATTTTTTCCCAATCAAAATGTATGGTAGGAAGGCCTACATGCTTCAACTGAGCCATGCAGCACAGCTGCAGCTCTTTGTAATGTATGCCATGAACCAAGGTCTACCTTTCTAAATACATTGCCAGAGAAAAACCTTTCCGAAGCTGTGTGAAAAAAGGGAAGAGGAACATATTTTAGACACCAGGGAGTCCCAGGCCCACCGCTGATTTGATTGCAGCTGTTGCTATGAGCTCTGAACTTTTGATGGAAAGGGCTACATGACTCATGCAGCTGAATGCACATACTGCAGGTGGATTTGGTTCCGCCAAACTGCAACATTTCCAGCATGCTGACACTGCGCTTAGTGCATGTAGGTTTATTCTAGTCGCGTCTTCAAGATCTACATGGTACACTGCATGATGAGCATGAGGTCAAGGAACTCTGTCGCTGTAAACACAATTACAACCTCGTTTGTCCCCACCAAAGCAGCATAGCTTTGTTGCAACTTGTAGTAACCCGGTCCTAGTCCTGTATGCAATGTAGAGCTTCAATGAGTGCTTCAATGTGGACTTTGCATGGCATTAGGCATCCGCTATATGTAAACGACTTGGCCTCCAACGGCTCCATGCACTTGTTTTTAAATACCAAAACAATCAATAATACCTAGCATGGGAAGATTATGGCCTGCTGTATTGGTGCATGGGCGAGTTTGAGCGGGAGGAGAAGGAGCAACAAAATGGAGAACAGACAAAAACAGTTGAGGTGTTGGTCAAGTTGCACTACTCTTGATCAATGCTAGTTTCGAACTTACAACAGATGTAAATCTCTTCCCTGAGTGTGAACTTATTCTAACGAGAAAGCTTGCAGATATGGGAATCCATGCAAGTGTGGTGCTTGTGGTCTTTTGCAGTGGCTAAGAAGAACTTATGTATACAAAACAGGGGTGTAGCCGGTCACACAACGGGGAGGGGGGGGGGGATAAAGCTCAGACTGATAACTGATATATGCCAAACCAGCTTGGGGGTTTGAAATGACAAGAAACAATGCAAGTGGCCTAAGCATCCCGTAGCATCTAGCATTGAGTCTGGAGGCTTTTTCTTGATGAAGGGTGATTGTTTGCAATGCCAACCACCCACTTCCCATGCCCCTGTGTTTTCAGGGTGTTACCAATGTGACCAAAAGAAAGTTGCACTTTATGGTTCATGCATTGTTGACCTGATTTCATATGTTTAATTTTCTTCTTTTCAGAAGCCAAAATAAACTATTGACTATGTGATCTCTTTTCCTCAGGCAGTGTAGTGGTTTGCTTTTGATAAGAGAAAAGAGCAAGTGCAGAAATGACACTGAAACTTGCAGGTAGAAGTGCAGTATGACAGAGGGCTGTACACCCATACAGGATTGTCTCAGAGTGCTATGTGGTCCCATCAAGTAATGGTGACTGCTACTAATGTGTAAACTAGACTTGGCTTTGTTCTTTCTCAACAATAAATTTCTTTGCAGAGTTTTGAGGCGTTTCATGCTTACTTTGGAGGCTTGCTTGCAGTGCCAAGCCGTGTAGACATATTTCACTTGTTGTGATCTTATGTAATACATGATGTCGTGAAAGCGAGGCAGTACTTCATCACGAGTCCTCACCCAGACCACACACTGCATGCTTCCATGTCCATCTGAAAACAATGATTGTACCAACTTCTTGCTGGCCTAATTGCACCTACGTTCACCTCACCTAGTTCCTCATCAATAACAAGGAATGCACAGACAGTATTGTGGAGGGCATGTTGCAAGATCGACCATGCACGTGTGCACAGTCCTGTGAAGCATTGCACATGCTTCTTGTCACACCAACTCATGAACATGTTTCCTTTGCTAGCTGTAACATGGGTATTTGTTCATTCAGCGTGTATGACTGCGTTTATTCCAGGAGATTCAACAACTTGAAGTCCAGTAATGCACTGCACTTTCCACACTTCCATTATGGGTTCTTGTAAGTTGCATTTTCGCAAATGCCCCCTTCTTGCAAGACGTGAAAACAACAACCCAGTTTGTTCTTTCTCAGGAAGAATAATAAACACCTAGATTCCTCAGGGTGCAAACACCAATTTATAGTCAGTTTCAGACAAGCAAAGCTATCCCAGTGATGGCCATGAGCTGTGCTCTATGTATCGGTGCTGTGACTCTAAGTATGACTTATAGAGTGCACTTGTGCCTTATAACTAGCTGTTCTACTGTGTGTGGATACAGAAAGAAATCTAAAAAAGGGCACATTCACCAGCAGAAAAAAACACAGCATACAAATGCAATGTGATTTTTGCTCATGGTGATAAGTACATGACAGGCAGCATAGTTTACCTTTACCTATGACATTGATGCATTCTTGCAGAGCATTAATCAATAAAAAACTGCTAACAGAAAGTAACCGCCTAGTTTTCACACTGTGGAAATGTTCACGATTTTTGAGAATGGCCCAAAACTGCAAAACCCTCTGTCGAAACAGAAACTTTTGCAATGCACTGTTACACTTTGTAATTGCTAAATCAAAACGTTGCAAATCAGTCCATTTTGAGAAATCACAAAAAATTAGTGTTGCATTAATATTGAGCAATTTACAGGATAGAATTTTTGCTGAGGCAAACCATGAGATGATTTTGAGGCCTACCGGGGAATAGCGTGTTGATGGTGAGAGGTGTGCTTATAAACGTTCCGCTGTTGGTATAAGCTATAACGCGGACAATGTAGAGAGTGCCAGGAAGTAGACCAGGCAGAACAACAGACTGATTGGTTCCAGGTGGGAAATCTCCCAGTAGTGTCCAATCTGGATCAGAGGCACGGCGATATTGTACAGAGAATTGCCTAACAGTAGTGTCCATTCCAGGAGCTGGAGCTGGTAAGTTGATGACAAGTGATGTCCTTGTCTGATTGTTGACTGCTCTTGCTGGCCAAATCGGTGAGGCTAAGAGTATGGGGGAGAACATAGACATGATTAAATTGGAGGCAGAGAGCATGGAAATCCACTGGTGTGTGCATGTGTGTTGTGTGTATGTGTATCTGTTGTATGTTTGTATGTTGTGTGTGTATTTGTGTGCATGTGTTGTGTG
>JAOWAW010122920.1:0-12240 GCA_028565695.1 Nicola tetela
GCTGTCGGCGGTGAGATTGAAATGGAGTTGAATGATGTGGTTTAGGTGTGGGTCTCGGTAGCTTAGCGGTCAGAGCAACGGAGCGCAATTCCGGAGGCCGTGAGTTCGATTCTCACCCGAGGCCATTGATTTTTTCTTCGTTTCTTTCTCACCGCCATCGCGGGTGTACAGTGATTCTCTTTCTTTCAATAATAATAATAATAATAATAATAATAATAACAACAACGACAGCACGAAACTGACGATTTGAAAGAATAGTGCGCTAATGCCAACTTATCCTGCTACGAACTTACCTTCAGGCTTCTACGTTAGCGGAAAAGACAAACAACATGCACTGTCTTCATGACGCATTCCCTGGCTTTTGTTCTAGGCCTAGGAAACTTCAGCACTGTACTTAGCAACAGTGAAGTTAGCTGGTACTTACTGGTAGTCACTGCCGGCCAAAGGTTGGAGCTGATCGCATCTTTTGCAACAGAACTCGCATTTACAGCAGTACAAACAAACGTAGTCAAGTAAATTCCGTCAGCCATTGGTTGTTGTCTGCTGTCCGGTCTCAGTGAGACTGTTTCTAATTTCTCTGTAGCCGATTTGCATGAACAAGTAAGCTAAGTTTGATAACGAAGCCCCTTTTCGCAGGCACTCACTGTCATCTACCACTGCAGTTCCGCTGTTCCTCTGTAAGCCAAGTCTTTCCCCTATCACTTATAAATATCCGATGGCCCCGTTGGAGATAAGGAAGGGATCTTCGGAAGTTATGGGAAAGTTTGTTTATATCGATCGGCGGGATTGATCGTGTATAAAGAATCTGAAGTAGACTATTATAATATACGAGCATGAGGTTACAGCGTGGCCGTGATGATCTTAGAATAACCACAGATTGACTGAACTTGTCTTGCATTCCTCATCGTTCATGCGTGAGAATAGAGTAGCGGTACTGACTGCGGTAGGAAACTCCTAAGCGGTTTAACCGCGTCCTCAACATTCTGCCACGGTCATGAAGATGCCGTGCACGTCACTTCCTGGTGATGTGCTAGTTCTAAACTTCGTTGTGACTAGTGCCAGGTGGCACCTTATTTCTTGAAACCACCAGATCCCGTGTGGCGGCTGCGCATGGAACCACGCCTCCGGGGAATGTGTTGGCCTGGATGTGGCTTTCATCATTCAATGGGTCGTAATCAAATAAACAGAGCGCGCTTCTGAGACTCAGGTGCGTTAAGGTTGGGACACCTGATGAAAATCCAATATTGCACCCGCGATCGAAAAATTTGCTCATGTGTATGGCGTGGGTCGGTTGCTCTTGACAACGTCCTTGCGCGACGTCGCGTAGCTGTAGCTAGTTGATCTACGTGGAGAATAAAATGGCCCCGGGGTCGATTTCGATCGGCCTCAGCGGCGCGGGAAGGCCTGTCTGATAGTCTTACTGTATATACGAGGCGTATGTATAGGCTCTGAAGAAATCACGAATGCCGGAACGGAAGAGAGTCTAATCTTGAAGTTTTTCTTGACGTACGGCATTCTACTACGCTCAAGGGAGGACGTTCTTGCTGGGATAGTTCTGATTTCTATTTTCTCGTGAGATATGGCGGGTTTAAGTTTCTCCGTGGCCCTGGATATGAGGAAAACGAAACTTCTCAATGTTCCTCCGACAATCACAGCAAGGATGGAGCTCATGCCGGTGTCGGAGGAAGATTGAAAAAAGAAAAGAAAGGGAAATCAGGGCGGAGCCTTTCCGGCATTTCCTCTGAAAGGTAAGGAAAATTGAGGGCAAAAAAAGGTGTAACATTCCTTGTGAATGATATTGCAATATTTTCTTTTTTGGCAATGAGTCCTCTGAACGATGTTTTCAAGGATAAAAAACGATTACTTCTCCAACTTGTCGCTATAGGGCGTAGATGAAGGTCATATCCAATGTATGCGGGCAAATACCTTAACGCGCCTGAGGATCTTGGGGGGTGTAGCTCTGCGAACTGTTTAATGCCTGGCGTAGGTAAAACAATAGTCACCAACAAACGTGCGTGTTTTTAAAATTTTCAACAGTTACAAGGTACGTTCCTCTGGACTTTCCTCACGGTACCACATGGACTTGGTTACCAAGCGGGCAAACAATTCATTTTCCGATTGTCACAACTGGCTGCAAGTTTTTGTTGCCTACGCTCGTTTCCTTCGAAAAAGATCAGGTCGAAGTGACGGAGTAGGCACCGTTGGTCTAAGCCCGATGTGCCCTTGATCCCCTCTCTCAATGTCATTTCCCCTACACCCTCTGAGACGATAAATATCACGTTCATACTCTTCGCCTTCTGTGATCTGGTGACGCCTCGTGATTTCTCACAGGTTCATCCGCTAAAGCGGAAATCCACGGCTGACTTTGCTCTCGACTTAACAATGGTTGGTTAAAAAGGTATGGCTTACCGACGTGCGTGTTGAGAGGTCACATATGTAACTGATATTGTTCCTCCATCAAGACCTTCGAGAATCGAGCCTCCGTTCGATTTTGCTGTTCTCCATAGTCTGTTCAATTCCTGATAACTTAGGCCAGAGGAGCGATAGAGCTTTCTCTTCATCAGTAAGGCGCCCCACTGTCTAGCTCTTATCGTATCAAGTACACAGGGCAGCACCGTGTACGTGGGCTGACAGGTATGTCCCTCGCCGCCAATTGTCACATACTAGTCCTGCCCTTTGTTTTGCTGTGCCATTTCGTGTAATTAACCGCGGCCGCGTACTCCATTACCCAACCGCATCAGAGCAGCGGAAGGTCGGTGGCCGACAACAACGCCTTCCTGGAGTTCTCCAGTTCTGTCCGATCAGTAGACCTTGCTAAAATACGCTAATTTTTAGCATTTTTTGCTTTTAGCAATGCTAATTTTCCCAAAAAAAATGCTTATAAATGCTTTTATCGCACAAAAATGCTACGCAAAGCTTTTCTCAGGGATAATATCTTCCCTGTCTAGCACTAAAAATCGAGGCTCGTAGTAAGTTTTTTTTATGAAGTTCTACTCTCTCTCTCTCTCTCTCGTTCTCTCTCTCCTCTCTCTCTCTCCTCTCTGCATAGATGACATAAGATGTTCATTTGCGATGGTTTTACTAGAGTATAACCGATGCTTACAAATAGTCAGCAAGTGCTGACTCTTGCTACAACTAGTAATTGAGGTTGAACCTTAGCTTTGTTGGAGATATTGTACAACTTAGAAGTATCATTGTCAACTTAGTCTGTGTTGCATACTTGTTGCATGCTTGTTGCATACTTGTTGCATGCTTGTTGAGACATGTCAAGGCGGTAAATGCAGGTGGAACAGATAGATATTCATGTCACCCCGGTTAAAACATGAAGAACGTTGCACGTTTTTACATAGGCGCTACGAGCATAACATGCAAAACAAAGCCGCGGAGGGAGGCTTAAACGGCCACCGCCACATCCCCAGGCTCACTGAATGGATCACCATGCGCGCGCGGCGTCCCACCTTCGAAGATGATGCAAGAAAGAAATTGTGCGAAAGTGCTAGAAGCTTAGAACACTAATTTTAACGAAAAAATGCTGAAAATGCGGAAAATCAAAGAAAATGCCGTTCACAGAGAAAAACGCTTTTTTGGAACGAAAATGCTAAAAAAACGCTAGCACTTTTTAGCAAGGCCTAACGATCAGGGGTCGCTTTACGCCGTTGGCTCCTCTGTCAGCCATACATATTCATGCTCAAGTAATAGTAAGGCAACGCGTGAGCGTGTTTGGGCTTGCACCACACGCGGAATGAATTACACATTCCAGAGCATGCGAGGAACCATAACAAATTCAAGGGCTTTCCCAAGTCTGCCCCCACCCCCAGCTGTGAAGAACGCACGGTATTATGGCATGGAGAGGCCTTTCAAGCATGCCAAACAATTCCAGGCAGACCGGGCGACACGGTCGGTGGTCTTAGTCTCCCGATGACATGTGTGTGCAGCTAGAGAAAGAGAGCAGAACCCGCACGCTCTGGTGACCTTTTCTCCTAACGTTCCTTTACGACTTAGTACTCTCTCGGTGCGTTTTCACACATCTGTATTTGTTAATAGGTCTGCTTCGTCTTTCGGCCCCAAATAATCTTCTTTTCAGCTCGTATATATCAACACTTTAAATCGCTGTCGCATCTGTCCAGATTTCCCTCATTAACTAGGATTCAGTGAGGTATCTGATTAGTAGGGATTACCTGGCACGAAGAGGCCGTCCTGCGAATTAAGGTTTAAAAGCGTGATCACGCTTTCATACGTAACGATCACATCGGAGCCAACAATGATTGATGCAAGCTGTTCACCTTGCTTAGGAGCCACCTCCAGACCGACTGTGCAGTCTTTTCGAAATAACGAAAACACTGTGGAAGGTGTATGACTCTCTATAAGTGGCGTACGACAATCTGCCTATCGCACTAAAGCTAAATCCTTAACGTGTTTTCCAGGCGTAAACATTTTATCCAGCCGCACTTTATTGTATTGAAGAAGAACGTATTGCCAAGGATCAACTTTCTTTTATCAAGCTGTCGTCTTAATTGCTATCTTCTGATGGCCTGACAACGAAAAGGGAAATTCTTCTCGAGACGTCGTAAGTAAAATAAACTTTTCTATGGATCGACATGTTTAGGATCCTACGTTTCCAGAGGGAAGAACAATGGACGTCCGCATGTCTCAAATGGGCTCAGCGACAGAGTACTAAGTTTAGCCGCGGCTGTTGTTGCTTCCTAAGGACTCCTTGCGGAGCCTCCTTTGTGATATTTTCTACTTGCTTGCCACTTATAGCACCATGAACGTCCTACGAGCACACGCTCCTGGTCCCTCATGATGTACATTAACACACCAGCCAAAAAGCAAGCGATTTTCAGGGAGTGCGGTGCATTATTTGTTGGTCAGAAGCGCTCATGCAACGTAAATACTTGCGCTTCCGCGCGGTGAGATAGACGGCCAAATACTTCTTCTTCCACTCTACGTCATACACAACCGACCCAGCCATTGTCTTAACGGCATTATGACTTCTTTCTTGTGTGCATAGGCATGCGTTCCGGTTAATTGCATTGATAATAAGTAACTCTTATAATTGTGAATTACACGTAGCACAGTAACTTGTCACAATGGGTGACATCTGGGCCTAGGCGGTGGCTGTGAGAAGAACTCTTTAGTGATGAACTCAAGCGTGCTACTGTTTACTCACTCAAAATTCCCGTGACCACACCACTCTTAAAGTCGAGCTCCCACATTGCTCCATCACCTCAATGGCCACGACCTTTGACTATTGTCTGGTTTCTAGAGGCTCCTTTTCATACCTTCGGAATTCAATTTAAAGGCCGCGTCTTATCGTATTTCAGCCAGCTGTCTGTTGGTGTCCGCTCTTCTGCGGCTACTCGAATGGATGGTAAGCTTCGATCTACACATCAACGACCATAACTACCATTGCATAGACTGAAAGGTGCATGGTGTTTCTCCAATCATTAAGCTCCCTGTACCTGTTAAAGCACATGTACATGATGATAGCAAGAAAATGCACATTCATCCAGTCATGGCTGACTTGTGTGAAACCTCGTTCCTGAGTCACATAATACGCACCTCAACGCCTTCTACGAAAAACCATTGCACGCTACAGATTTTATAAAGGGAAAAGGTAGCGAATATATCTTTTCCGTACAAGGGCAGCGCATATCTTATGTTGAGTGGGAGTTTTGCTTACTGATCTCGGCCACATAGAAATGGTCTGACATAGCATAATAGGTGAAGCCTCCTCAATTGTTTTAATAGAAATTCATGCAGACCATAGCTGAAGGTTCGGCAAAGCACCAGGGACAAGAGAGTTTATACAAGTGGCATCCGCATGAAGCCGTCTCAGGCCGACTACCATACATTTGATGGGGAAAAAAAAGACGCGATTAGCGCACGCTGGCTAGTAACGGTTGCAGCGTGACGGACACACAGGCACACGGACACGAATCAATCGTCTGTGGAGCCCTCCACAGCCCCTACAGACTTAACGACTGGAATAATAACTTTTTTAGTGTCAAATCCATAGCAGTTTGATTCAACTGCAGGGCCGTCGGAACCGTTGCGGCTGCTGCGGCGATGTCCGCATTACTTTTTTTCCAAAAGAAAAACCAAAAAAAAAACAGGTGACCGTAACCGAGACAGCGCTGCAGCGTTGGCAGTGCTGTAGGATGGTTCAGTAGAGTACTAGTTCCAATGGCTTTACTCTTAGTTGGTCAAAGTAAGTTGCCAATTTCTCCTGTCGGTGATCGACCGCATCAGCGCGAAGTGTTTGACTTTCCACATAAGGAATTTGGAAAGACGAAAGTAGTTTAACGCTCCTTTCAACCACATTGGTTTAAACGTTGGCCGTGGCTCTATTACGACGAGCAGCGGGACCTGGTGTTTTGCTTCGTGTGTGTTACAGCGTACAGAGACAACAAGCTGCAGTCAGCCACTTGTTTCGAGAGAACTCACATTTCATCTGGTTACAGTAACTGGAAAGACGCTGTTGTTAGGTTTTCTCAGCATGAGGCAAGTAGGTGCCACAAAGATGCAGTCTTGAAAACTTAGACACTCCTGGCTACCACAAAAGATGTTGGCGAGCTACTTGTGAGCCAGCTCGCTAAGGAACGATTGGTGCGGCGTCAGTGCTTCCTCAAGCGGTTGTTCAATCTTCGATTTTTAGCCAGACAAGGTCTCGCTCTTCGCGGTGATGGAGACGAATCCTATTCGAATTTTTCTCAATTGCTTCAACTTCGTGCAGAAGATGACCCCAGGATTACAGAGTGGCAAAAGAGGAAAACCGATAAGTACACATCTGCTGACATGCAAAATGAAGCGCTCAAGGTTATGGCACTGCAGGGGTTCCGTAGGGTTTCTGGGTTAATCTGGAACGCGTCATTCTATACTATTATGGTGGACGAAACCACCGATGTCTCTGACTGCGAGTAAGTTGTTATCTGCCTTTGCTGGGTGGACGACGACTTTCAAGTCCACGAAGATTTTGTTGCGCTCTATGAAGTACCATCCACCAACGCAGAAACAATTCATTCTGTTATAATGGATGTGCTACAGCGCCTTAAACTCTCTCTGTCAAGAGCGAGGGGCCAGTGTCATGATGGAACTGCAGTAATGGCAGGGGTTCATTCTGGGATCGCTGCCAGGATATTGCGAGATGAGAAAAGAGCTGTTTTCACCCGCTGTTATGGCCATTCTCTCAACCTTGCCTGCACCGACACGGTCAAGCAGTGCAAATTGGTCCGGGATGCACTGGACACTGTACATGATATAACCAAATTGGTCAAGAAATCTCCAGGCAGAAATACTATTTTCAAGAGCCTTAAGAGTGAGCTGGCACCTGATACACCTGGCATTCTACTTCTTTGTCCTACTCGATGGACAGTAAGAGCAGACGCCCTTGCCAGTACCCTTGACGATCATGCAGTTCTGCAAGAACTATGGACGGAGTCACTGGAGAAGGTTACCGATACCGAGATGAAGGCCTGAATTCAGGGAATCGCCACACAAATGCAGAAGTTTGACTTCTTCTTTGGTGTGTCACTGGGCCAAGTCATACTTCAACACATGGACAACCTCAACCGAACCATTTAGAAGGCGGATATATCAGCTTCTGAGGGCCAACATGTTGCAATCCTGTCATTGGCAGCTCTCAAGTCTCTACGAAGAGATGACAATTTTAACCTTTTCTGGGAGAAGGTATCCCAGTCAGCACAAGAGCTGCAAGTTAGTGATCCAAGCCTGCCTTGCCGAAGAAAGGTTCCTCGTCGCCTGGATGAAGGAACATTACCAGGAGATCATCCAGCAACAGCTGCAGACCGCTTCAGGGCCATCTACTTTGAGGCATTTGACCTAATTGCTGCATGCATTTCTCGTCACTTTGACCAACCAGGACATACCACCTACATGAATGTGGAGTCACTTTTGTTGAAAGCAGCTCGTGGGAAAGACTTATCGGATGAACTCCAGTTTCTGACTGCATTCTATGGTTCAGATTTTGACCCCCACCTTCTGGCAAAACACGTGGAGATCTTTGCTGAGAACTACCAAAGAGCAATTGATCAAGATCCAGAGTCTGATGTCCAGCTGTCCAGCATTATCTACTTCTTCCAGAATCAAACAAAGGCCGCTCTGAGCTTCGTGTCTGAGGCCAGCTTATTGCTGCAGCTCATGTTGGTGATGCCAGCAACTAATGAATGCAGTGAGAGGTCCTTCAGCGTTCTTCGGCTGATAAAGACCTACTTGAGATGAACCATGAAGCAGCAACACCTCAATCACCTCATGGTACTGAACATCCACAAAAAAAGCACTGACAGCCTGAGCTCGATTGATGTGGTAAATGAGTTCATCAGTGGCAGTGACCATTGAAAGAATGCTTTTGGCGTTGAGTTCTGTCAGTCTGATATCTGAAGCGCACCATTCAACTGTACATACAATGACCGGTATGTGCAAGTATGTGCAAATATTGCTCTATGTACATGCGTGTATGTGTGTGTGTGCGTGCGTGTGTCGGTGGGTGTGGGGGTGGGTGGGTGGGTGTGGGTGTGCAGGTGTGCGGGTGTTTTTGCATGCGTGTCTGTGTGTGTGTCTTTGCCTGCCTCAGCCTATGTTTATATGATATTCAGTACTACTCAAGTTTCTTGTTTGTCCGCCTTTTCAGAACGATTGTCAAAGGCATGTTTGATGTTGCCAGTGATGCATTGAATGTATTTTGTTGAATGTTTGTATACATGGCTGACTCTGTGAAAACAAATATGAGTTCTTTGCACTTTTGAGCTGGCAAGGAAAACTTTGTGTTGTCTGTGATGGGATACATGAAGTATACCGAGGGAAAAGTATAGTAAAGGTGCCAGATATTGATCTTTCAAAATATGAAAACACGTATTTTTCAAAAACTTCCGGGGCGCTGCCCCGGACCCCACTTGTGGGGCTTACAGCGCCCCCAAGATCCCCTGCTGGTTTTTCAAGAATCATAGGACCGCACCACTTCTGGGCACCTTCCGACGGCCCTGCGATCCATAACTATCCGCATAATTACACCCTAGAGGGCTAATGCTGAAACGTCGTCTGCATTCTTGGCTTTATAGGTAAGCGCCAGCTAGCACCTTATGGTCTTGAAATCACGCGATCACCTGCTGCGCACGTAACCCCATTGGGGAATGTGTTGGCATGGCTTTTGCGTATTTTATTAAATGCGGCATAATTAAATTAACACTTGTTTCTGAGATCAGCGGACAGGTGCGCATGCAGCTGAGCGAACTGTTCAATGCTTGGCGTAGATAAAATAACAGCTTAGCCGATGCCTCCAGTAAGATTTCGACGAGGAAACGAATGGAACTTCGTCATGATTAACATCGGGAGACCCCTCTCGTCCCACTTCAGTTGTGGATGTCGCTCACTCGCTGTTGTTATAACTTCATTTTTTCACGATGGCTCATGACGTCACATTCGTCTTTCCTTCTGCGCATTGTACAAGTTCCTGACAAGCATACATATAGATGTAAATACATGTGCATCTACTGTCGCTTTCAGTTTGCGCATGTAACAGGTATTCTAAAACCATGAATGCTGTACCGACGACAGAAGATTTCCATCAAAGTAAGCTGAGAGTATTTAGGAATGGATGCTACCCTGGCAAGTGCAGCACAGCGTACGTAATCACGCGTGCCCGGCATGGCAGTGGCGTTGAAATGCAATACGCTATAACGAAATACTAGTCACTGTAATAAAAATGGCAGTGTTTTCTGATATCATGCCAGATATGCTTCTGCCTAGCTCACGTGTGGCGTGGACTCCATTGATATCGACTAAGAAATGCCCCTGTGCGATGACTAACGTCGGGAACCCCCAGGTCATAGTAGGGAATGTTAGAATAGATCTTACCATCACAAAGTTATGCTTTTCAATACGACCAAAACATTTGAAACCTTAGTGTCCGTCATTCTCTTTGCACCTCATGCTAAGCAGAAAGCTCCCGACAGCCTCTCCTGCTCTTAATTTGAATACTGCCGCGGTAGGAGAATACTCCACATGCTCTTTCTTTTCCTGGCAAATTACTTCCGGTCATGTCTGGAGACAGGCTATGCACGATGGCGCCTCTGTCGGTGGGCCAATTGCAACCGGAGATATCAACCGCGCATACACGTCTTTCCTGGACTGACTGTAGATTTTAGCTATTTGACTCCACGCGGCTTCCTTCGCCCTGCCGCGTCCGCGTAATTCACACTTCGAGTTCAAACCCTATGTAAATGTAAGCTGCGAAAACAGCGCTACCAAAGTAAACTGCAATCTGAGGAAGCATTCACCTCCATCGTTTTGGTGTTTATATGGCTGTCTTTATTTTCGCAATTTCGAGGCCGTACAACGGCGCTTTCCTGGAGCGCTATGTCAGATGCTTACAGTGTGCAGTTTTCTTGAGTACGTTTGATATAACCTTACAGTGATAAATTCTCGCTACTGAATATCGTTAATCTGTTGATCCATTAACATTCGTCCTGGGACGGCTTAGAGACCGCTTACATTTTCTCTCCAAACAGCTTTGCTATCGTGATTACTCCCTACCCTCTAGTCGAGGAAGACACATCCGTTTTTTAACTTTTTATGTCGCAGTTCCCGGCAACGATCGCATTCACTGGCAGGTTCTTTGTGATAAGGAAAAGAAACAATAAAACGATAGGTGAATGAAGACGATGGAGAATAATTTTGTATCTTGTTAGTCCACACCAACTCATTATTATCCATATCTTTAGAAACACTAATGTTTAAAGGAAACTACCTGTCAGCTTACTGGTTGTCACGGCTCGGCTACGGCTGTCGCCTTCCAGCCCACCAGTGTTAATATTCAGCTCCATCGATCGCTGGCCCTCGATATACGCGTTTCCGCCACCAGGGAAACAATTTATAGTACTTAAGAGTCTCGCCGCATGCAGTAACTGTAATTTCATCTCTTCGGTCAAGACCGCGACTCTTTTAATTCACGGATTTAAACCGGATTGCGAAAAGGGAGTTTAAATTTTACCGAGTCTATGGACGTCCGCCTCCTGGCAAAATCGATCTTTTTAAAGGTCTAAGCGAGCTCTGGACTCTAAAAACTGACACTCAAGGAAAGTGGAACTCCTTGGCCTTTTTCGATCAGCCGTCGTCTGACAAATAGTGACATTACGGACCGTGTAATATTGTTATTGCCATTTGCTGGGGGCCTATCAGCCCATTAAAACCGATCGGTGCCTTCTGTGTGAGTCACTCGCTCTCTTCCTTGTGAAGAAGCACTTCCGCCTCTTGGCAGGTCAGACTGCGAAACCACTACTAAGAAGGCTACCCTTGCATCCTCTTTTCCACATTGGGATGAATAGCAGTCGACGTGTTGACTGTCTGTAGTTCTATTCATTTCGCACTTAGTCCATACACGTTTGCGCTTAAAGTACTCATACGCACGTATGGCGACGTTTGTCTACACGGTGGCAATAAAATTGCCATGCCAGCCAGAAGTCATTATGTGGCTGGGCCACTGCCAGGAGTCTGGAAAAGCATGCTGCTTTAAGTGCGTCCCGACAGGAAGACAGGAGTATTTGAGTGAGTTTGACTTTACTCGCCTTACAACTCCGCTAAAGCTGAATAATCCAACAGCGAGGAACTTTAAAACGACCCCCTTTGCGCATGCAGTACCACTTGGAGAGCGCAACGTTTACCGGGATCCGCATCCATCTGTGTTAAATACTCGGTGATCAACGCATTTCCTGGGTCGGCTTTGCAGGGAGTATATTCTCTGCCATTCGATCATATAAATTATTAATTATGCTTTATCTAGCGGTAACATGGTCACTTAATTCTCGCTGCTGAATACCTTGAATGTGGATGCGTTCTAACTAAGGTTAAGGCCCATTTATTTATTGTCTCTCAACAGTAAAGCTGACGTGATCGCTTCCTGAACCCTAGTCTAGAGCAGCATAACATTTGCCTGTTATTTTTGCATTGAAGAGGGCTATATGTATATGGGGAAGATGGAGAATGATCATACGGTTGATTACATTCAATTTGGTCATTTGTTTACTGGCTCGTCGAATGTGACCATCGCACAGTTATCCTCACCGTTAGAAATCCAACTCTTTAAGGAAACTACACACCGTGTCACTCACTGGTTCTATATTATTATTATTATTATTATTATTCTCTTTTCACACCAATAGCCGTTCAGGGCTAATGTTAAGGGTGAGTTATACGATAGAAGGAAAGGAAAGAGGGTTAAACAGG
>JAOWAW010122931.1:0-12239 GCA_028565695.1 Nicola tetela
ATTCCTATTCTTGCTCTTCACCATAACCCAACGGTTTGGGAAGATCCTCTTCGATTTGATCCGGAACGCTTTACAGCAGAAAACTCAGCGAAACGCAGTCCGTTTGCTTTTGTGCCGTTCTCGGCTGGTCCACGAAACTGCATTGGTCAGTCGTTGGCTTTTGATGAGTTGAAAGCAGTAGTGTCACTTATTTTGATGAATTTTTCTTTATCCAAAGACACAAATCGTCCTGAACCAGAGTACAGACCATCACTTGTTGGTCGTTCATTTGAAGATATTCACATACGTGTGCATTCTCTCTCAGGCTAGGTATTATTACTTTGTGTTGACATTACATTCATGACAGCTTGATCCGGAAGTGAAAAAGAAAAAAAACATTTACAAGTTGCCAATATTATGAGAAAAACTCTAATGAAGTTATCTATTCTGAAAAGGTGGCTGTTTCACAATTTTTAGGAATTTTTCAGATAATTTAGGAGCGAAGTATATGCACATGCCACAAAGTCATCCTTACCAATTTGCTTGTGTGTTTTCGAAGTTCATTGGACGTTTCGTGCTTTCAAACACAAAACTTACCAGCTTCAGCTGTGGTTGCTTGTTTGTGAAACTTGAAAATGAGAAGACAATGGCTTAATGGTGGTGGATATACTGTGCGTATACATGTATTATGGTTGTGCACTGGTACGTCTATGCAATAAAGCTGTGTCATTCTTGGGAATGTGTTTTGAGGTGATTCTGGGTACTAAGGCAGAGACTTCTCCTGGAGGATTTTTTAAGCTAAGCTTTCCAGATCCTTCTATAAGGTGGCTCAACTCCCAGTTTTTAAAGTAATGTGTAAGAGAAAAATTACAGGGATTCCAGGCATGGGAAATTCTAACGAAGTACACACTTGCATAGTCATTATTGCAGACCAAAACGCTACACAAAAAATATACACACCCAAAGTTATCTTTGAGCTGATGAACATTACATTTGAAGTAACCATCCCTACATGAGCATGTCAGAGTCTCAAAAAAATTGACATTGTTTTACGACTATATCAAGACTGGCATAGAGGAAATTATTATACATGTAAATTGCAGTGAAATTTGATTTTTTCATCCATTCACTGTTGGAACATTATAAAAGCTCACTCAGACGTTCTTCTTAGCTCGGCCGGTAAGTTTTATTCAAAACGTTCAACCCGGAAACTCAGGCCTTCTTCAGGTTCTGCAACCAAGCTCATTTAACTTGCTGCTTTTATGAATGTAGGCTATAGGACTGTTTGTCTATGGCGCTAAATCTACTAGTATTGTTTGGTTAGGCTACAAAAGGTACCGGCTGGGCTAAGAAGAACGTCTGAGTGAGCTGTTGTAAGCCAGCGAGAATGTCTGTGAAAATTATAAAGTTCACACTAAAAACTGCCTCAGCTCAGACTTGACAGTCTCGCCCTCGTCATTGTATCTTTTCGTTCTTTGTTCACTGTGCTAAGTAGAGGATCGGTATTCATCACACCAGCACATCGATCCTGACCATGCAACGGCACAACTGCATCAGCATGCAACAGACGAAGCGTTTGGTAGGTAGCTCCACTGGACTTAGCTTCTCTCCGAATAGGAGCTGAAGTTGCGATGCGTGGCTGAACTGGTAGAAGAGTGTTGTTAAGAAATTCGTGTGGGCGATTCAAGGCCCTGCGGTTAGCGACGTCAGCTGAACGTTGGACGAGAGCAAAGGAGTACGTTGATCGCTACAACTGATCACAAACGTTCGTAAATCGCCTGGCTTGCCGATCGCTAGAGCGCATTTTGTTGTCGTTTGCTCGTCACCATTCTCCCCACTGCACATCCAGGTCATGAGGTGCAGCAAGGCTGCCGCAGCATGCAACATATGACAACGATGAGTTCGTGGCCGCTGCCTCAGTGAATCTGCGGGACTTTCCTCTGAAGCTTGAGGAGGTCCTGAACAGCTGGGGTTGCGATCGCATGGTCGAATCAAAAGGGTGTCGTTATGGCGACGGCATTCTCCGGTGCTCGATTCAAATTTTAATAAAGCCCGCAGCCAGCGACGTCAGCTGATCTCCAGGGGTGCGCAGCTGAGCAAGAACTGTCAAGTGCCGTAAATGACGGCAAGGAAAGAAGACAAAGACTATGAAGAGTTGGCGCAGTTTTCCCACAGCTGCCTCAACTCTGTCTGTTGAGAAAAAAAAACGGACAATACGTCCGCCGATGTCGGGAAAGTTATTGGCGTTCTGCAGCTGGCCCAGAGCATAGGAGTACGCTGATCGCTTCAACTGATCCACAAATCCAGGCCCACTTGCACACCCGATCCCTAGAACGAGTTTCGTCTATTTTACTTGTTAGTCACCACCGTCA
This sequence comes from Nicola tetela, assembly GCA_028565695.1. NCBI lineage: Eukaryota > Metazoa > Porifera > Calcarea > Clathrinida > Clathrinidae > Nicola > Nicola tetela. The sequence goes on from JAOWAW010122931.1 coordinate 2,352, forward strand.
CCCAACTGAGCAGATACTCGTCATCGCTCCCAGATCCCAGCGACAATTGAACTAATCTCTGAGAGCTAACGTTGACTGTCCTCGTAACGCACTTCGCAGCGAGCAGCGCGCTAGCCCAGAGTTCTCGAACCGTTAGCGCAACTACTGCAGACCAATGGATAGACGCAGGTCGGGTGATTCTTTGCCACCTTCCGAAGATTCAGAGACGTTTCTCAATTTACCTGATGAAGTTCTTCGTCTCATCTTCATCCGACTGGATGTGTGCAGCGCTTCTAACCTAGGACGAACGTGCCGGAGACTTCATCTTATTCTGGAAGAGCACACGTGTCTATGGAGACTGCTATGCACCGAACATGGTCTTGCGAGCACCACCATATCATCAGATGCGCCTTCACGGGCAAACTACAAGACGCTTTTCAGAAACAGCTACTGTGTACACGGCGTGAAGGACCGTTGGATACGAGGTAACTATAGCGACTTATCAAAGAGCTCCCTCGACCGCCTCCTTCTGCCGATGTTTTCATCGAAGCTGAGCGTTGAAGACTGGGGAGAGATCTTAGAAGCAGAGATGAGCAGATGAGCAGATATTGACGTTTGCCAAGAAGAACGTGTGCGAATTAAGTATATGGATGTATCGATATTGCCATCAACGTCCTCGAGTTCAGAAGAAACGACGGGTCTTCATGATTACCGAACCACCAATCGATAAAATACTATTTTGAGTATAGCTAATTTCAATTTTTACAGCTATTTTTGTGCAAATTGCCAACATGTTTCTGATTTATCTACTGCGAGGGAATAAAGGGCTTAAAGTGAAGCAGTTACCAATGGTGCAGAGTTTTAGGATGTGTATTGAACGTCAATGAGACTGTTAATTTATCTGATTTATCTTTCCATGTAGTTTTATGTCGTTCAATTCTGCAAAATGTTTCATCAACTGAATCTTCTATTTATTTTGAATAGACGTATCAACCTATACCAAACGTTTTGAAAAAAATTATGTCAACTGTTGCATCTGCAACTAGTTATAGACATGCTGGATGGGTCGAATTTTGCAACTGTTAGTGTACTCTCCTAGAACATTATTATTCAGGTTGGTTAACCCTTAGGTTCATGTGGTATTTTCATGGACAACATTGATGTGATGCCGCAATGGTGTGCTAACTTGAAAGTTGCTATGACGACAAACCTTGCTCATGCACTGTTGGCTATTACTGATAAGATGTTCACACTTGATTACATGTATAAGTTTCAAGCGTTGACTGGTCAGTGTTGCAGCTCATAATGAAATACTGGACTCTACAACTCGTTGCAGTAACTTACTAGTAGGAGTCTCAAAGAGAATAAAGGAGTGTTGTTGGAACTTCTTTGCAGGAAGTAGAATGTTTTCAAAGAGTTCGTCAACTGGTTCTTTGCTTACCATGCTCGTGTGTTACCATGCTCGTATGTTACCATGCTTGTGCGTTACCATGCTCGTGTGTTACCATGCACACGTGTGCACTCTCATGTACAGCACGTCTTTGTTGTTTGTATTTCACTCTGTTGCCTTGACAACTGCAAAGACTGAGAGGTAATCATTGGACTTTTTCTATTTCATGGTTTACTTTGCACTCGCCACATCACTTACTGCAGCACACAGTACAAACTGCCTCAATTTCCCATCCCTAGGGATCACTTTCAATTTGTATTCAGCGTCTAACGTAACGGTTCAACCCAGAAACATTTGCATCCATTTAACTTCGTGACGCACAAACTTTGACTGTTTTACAGCCACTTACTTTTGTAATTAAGGGTGTAATTCCTAACTAGTATATACATTCTATGCAACTTTATAACCAAAAACTTTTGCAATTTCATTGATTGCGCAAAAATCGCAAAAGTGTCTGGAAAGAAGACATTTCTGGGTTTACAGTACTCTGTCTCTTATTCTCAACAGCACTTTGTAAGGCTTATTGTATTGGATTGATGGCTAGATTTGCTTTAACCGATAGAGCTTTTCCAACATTTGCTAGAGCATGCAATAAATGGGCCTTTATGATGCAATGTTGTAATTAGGAGGTAGGCAGGCAAGGGTGTGGAGTGCAGGTTTGCCTCTAAAGCTGCTTTTTCGCACATTCAGTTGACAAACTACATCATTGTTAGTTTGAATATCTGCTCATTTCTTTGCCAAACTGGACCAATACAACAATAAGTTTTGAAAATCTTTTACAGCTGAGCATAATGTTACACACACAATAGTGAGAGACTCTCCATAGAAATCTGTCAGAAAGTGATGAAAGGCAACTGCGAAGGAAAAAAAATGCTTTGTCCATATACATCAACATACATAAATAAGCATGATTAACCAAGAAAGTTAGTAACATTTTCATTACAATGAGGCCTATATACATGTACGTACCCAAGGTATTTCAATTCTCACTGAAAAGTAATAAAACACTTTATTTCCACTTTTTTAAGGCGATTGTGAAAAGTTTGTTTTGTTTTCAATTTGACAACATGTGACTTCCGTGATTAAGGAGGATGGCACAGTTCATTCAGCAACCTTGAACTCATGTTCATAGACATGCTCGGCAGTTTGGTCACAAATCTGCTCCAGTTCACGAACAACGTCACTCACCAAATCATCTAGCAGTGCTTCACTCACACTAAGAAGTATGGAGGTAAGGAAAAGAGATGGTGAGGAGAGAGGGGAATTCAGATTGAAATACGCACTTTCAAGACATACACTGACATTAGGACTTGAGAGATCCTGACCAGGTAGTCATAACATGAAGAGGATTTCCCAACACACCAGTCACAAGAAACTCTCAAGAAAAATTTTTTCTCATGACTGGTGTGCTGGGAAGTCCTCTTAAATGTTGCGCTAACATTTTCAAAGCACAAGCCATGCACAAAAAGAAGAAACGGTTTGTGTTCTGTTGGGGTGGAGCACAACAAGAACAAACCAATATACTCCACAGTGCACAGCCATTATGAGTAACAAATCAATATACTCCACAGTGCACGGCCATTTTGATGTAATTTGGGAGTGTCCAGTATTTCTATTTGAGCGAGGCAGCAATGAAGTCACACTACATTCTGTCTTGACAGTGTCTTCCCACACTTCTTTTTTTCAGACCAAATCAAGTTGCCTCATTCTGATCTTAGTCAGTTAACATGATAAAACAACAACAACAACAAATGAACTTGATGGTGAAAAGAAAGCAGGACTATGGATGTACAGCTGTGTAGCTGCTAGTACTGGTACTTTGCCACCAGACAAACCCCATCACATGAAGACTGGGTACATTACATGAAGACTGGGTACATCATGTAAAGACTGGGTACATCATGTGAAGACTGGATACATCACGTGAAGACCAGGTACATCATGTGAAGACTGGGTACATCATGTGAAGACTGGGTACATCATGTGAAGACTGGGTACATCACATGAAGACTGGGTACATCATGTGAAGACTGGCTGGGCTACATCACATGGAGACTGGGTACGTCACATGAAGATTGGGCACATCACGTGAAGACCGGGTACATCACACGAAGACTGGGTACATCACGTGAAGACTGGGTACATTACATGAAGACTGGGTACATCGAGTGACAACTGGGTACATCGAGTGACAACTGGGTACATCATATGAAGACTGGGTATGTGAAGATTGGCTAGGCTACATCACGTGAAGACCGGGTACATCACATGAAGACCGGGTACATCACATGAAGACCGGGTACATCACATGAAGACCGGGTACATCACATGAAGACTGGGTACATCATGTGAAGACTGGGTACATCACATGAATACTGGGTACATCATGTGAAGACTGGGTACATCACGTGAAGACTGGGTACATCACATGAAGACTGGGTACATCATGTGAAGACTGGCCAGGCTACATCACGTGAAGACTGGCCAGGCTACATCACGTGAAGACTGAGTACATCACATGAAGACTGGGTACATCATGTGAAGACTGGCTAGGCTATATCATGTGAAGACTGGGTACATCATGTGAAGACTGGGTACATCACGTGAAGACCGGGTACATGACATGAAGACTGGGTACATCATGTGAAAACTGGCTAGGCTACATCACGTGAAGACTGGGTACATCACGTGAAGACTGAATTTTTAGGAGACAGAGTTACGATTCACTGTCCATTGTCACATGCATGAACAATTTTGTGTACATCACCAGTGAAATTTCGTCAACCCTTATTTTGGGCTACAGAAAGTAATTCAAAACATTCTTTAGTGACTACACATCCCAGTTGCAGTGAGATGTTCCATCATTTTATGCCAGGAAAGAAAGAAAGCGAATGAGGAATTAACCAGTCAAACAGTTACAATGTAACACTCTGAAATGCAGTATAAACAATAACACAAAGAAGTAACCACCTATTTCGAATAAATAACAAAATGCCAGTGTTGCTAACTTTACTGAAAAAATTGGTAATGTGTCAATTTTTCTCCTTCTGCAACAAACACCAAAATGAGTAGAAATACTACCAAAACCAAAGGTAGTCCACCAATTTCCTACCATTATTTTGGAGTGGAGATAAAAGGAATAAAAAGTATTAAAACTTGATAAGACAGTAAAGTTATCCCTTTCCTGCAAAGATCCCAGCATGTACCAAGGTTCTGGGTAATCTGAAGGTCCTACACACCACAGTTATCTAGAACATACAGTAGGAGAGAAAGAAAGTGCTTGACTGCAGAAGGCAGGTGCACTTTCTCACCAGTTTTGATTGATTAAGCTACCAAATTTTACACTTTCGGTTGCCAATATTATTGATAAAAGCAGCAACACTGAAATGCCATAATATAACAAGACCCACCATTCAATCCACTACTCCTTTTGTAAATAACAACAAACACCTCACCTCACCTTTCAATCACAGCTCTCCGACTATCACCATAGAGACAAGATGACCTTGATGCAAAATTACTAAATCGTTTACGATTTGCCTGGATGCCTCCCAACATGTTGACAGGTACATCTGCCGGCACTAAACCACTTGCAATTGTAGGGAAATAGGGAATACTCTGGGAGGTGGCTTCTTGTGAAAACTCCAAGCTTAAATGGTCATTTAGACTGCTCTTGGAAGCAGAAGTTCCCTTAGCAACAGTCATTTGCAACTCTGTTACACTCCTGGAGGTAGAAAGTGGAGAGATTTGGGGACCAGCAGGTGATGCTGCCGTTTGGTTCACAGCCTTTAAAGCATTGCTCTCTGGGATATGTTCTGATAGGTCAGGATAAACAACATGCCTCCATCGCTTGCAAATGTCAAGCTGCTCATCCTGAAACACAAAGTGAGGCCATGGGTGAGAGAGAAGAAAGACACCAGCAAAAAGTAACTTTAACAAAATAGCCACGGACACAAAGAATGAAACCCTCTTCATCTTGAACATTTAGGTAACCTCAACAGATACAACACCAATTAACTCTCCCTACCCTACCAGCTGGGAAGGAGTGCAAAAAAGCAATATATAAAAGTGGACATTTCTTACTTCAATCCTCTCCAGTTTCTTCAGCAGACAACGCAGTGTAACGGTTGACATGGCACTAGACACACTGGATGTATCCTCTTCAAACAAGCTGTTAAGAAAACAAACAAAATATTTTCCTGTTACAGTATCAAAGTAAATTATTTTAGAAGTCTTCAAAAAATGTATAAAGGCTCCTTAAAACAGTTCTTTATTGTAGACATGCTTCATTTTGCACAAACCCACCTTGAATTGTCATCATCTTCCTCCTCCTCTTCAAGCTGCTCAGTAGCAGGTTGTGCGATCCTAACACAGCGAGCCCTCTGTGCATCTTCACTATCTACTTCATCTACCAATGATGTTGCCCTTCTGGAACCGGTCCGTCTTGAATGTTTCCTATCACCTCTGGAGCCAGCTTGTCTTGGACCATTGCTATCACCTCCCAGCACACCATTCACATCGTCATCACAATTATCTGATCGCTGTTGTAACGCCAGCTCTCTCACATGAGAAATTTCAGCTCTGAACAAAAACAAAAAATGGATTCCGAAGACAAGATGGTCTGATTAAAAGAAAGAAACGAAGATAGAGAGTGGGGAGCAGGGGTCGGATTTGATTTGTTTCAGCATAACAAATTCAGTTAATGTACCATTTGCTACCATCCCAGAGCTATTATCAAAGTGAGCCTCAAAGTGATGACATCCAAGACATATAAACAGACAAACCAAAGTTGTGTCAAACTGTTTAAGTTCCTCAAAGTTGATTTGCCTAAACTGCATGTTCACTTACTGCAAAGCAGCCAGGTCATCTTGGTGAGCCTTGTGCAAACGCTCAATCTCAGTCATCTGCACAGATAGCACACAATGTGAACATGAGACAGACAGACATCCTGAGCAACTCGAAGGAACTACCAAACCATAGGTCTGAAGGCTAAAATGGAAACATTGAAGGCTTATCCTGCTACTAAATTTCTGCTTCCTCCCAAACAATGTCATCTTTGTCACCTTGTTCTTTTGTTGTGAAAACCAGTACACAAAATTAAATGAGTCTGTCTACCTGATTTCTCTCTCTCTCTCTCTCTCTCTCTCTCTGCTTATTGTTCTTGCATCTCCTTCTTTCTCATTTGGTCTGACTTGCTATTGCCCATTCCATCTTTATCTGTCTGTCTATCTGCCTCTCTAACTCATTCTTTCTCTCACACATGCTCTTTCACCCTCCTCTAATCTTCTTCATTACCTCTTTGTCTATCTCTCATTCACTGTTCCATTCTTGGCCCTCACCTGTTGCTTAGAAGTTTCTTCCAGCCACAGTTGCCTGCAAAAACAGTTGAATATGATCAGCACTACTGCAAAGAAGCAACTCAAACAGCAAAGAAACAAAACTGATCACAAAGGAGTGACGAAACAAATACAACAAACTTGCAATAACAACTTTGACCATGTCTTATCATAAACCAAGAATAAGGTAAGAAAACACCCTTTAGTTTAAGTTTAAATTGTCTGAAATGACATTCCACAAAAAAGAGTTCGGTCAAATAATCAAAATATCAGGAAAGAACTGGAAAGGACTTACCTCTGAATTTCACGCTGTGCAAGTGATTGATGGAATGCTCCCACCACACGCTCTTCACCTGATGGCGGAGGTCCACCTTCCAAAGATAAGTCACTTTCACTCAGACTTCCATAGTCCTTTTCAACCTTAGCAGTCTCTTGTCGTTTGCTTCGTGGAGATCTTTTTCTGGTAGTTCTTCGCTCTCCCACCATTTCTTTGTGCCTCCTTTCTGGGGATGCTAAGCGACGCTCTTGCTCTGAGGCTAATGCAATTTTTTGCTGGATTTTCGCTTCATGGTGAATGTGTTTGCTCAGGGCTTCTCGCTGTCTTCGAATTATTTCTTTTCTGATAAGACTGGAGACAGTTTGGTGAGCAATGCAGCGACGTGAACGGCAACTGCTCTGCACTGCACTCTGAGCAAACTGTAGCTGTGGTCACACATACACACAAATACACAGTGAGATAAGTGCACATGCACACAGCACAAAAGAAAGAGAGACACATCAGGAGGCAGAGAGGAAGAGAAAAAGAGAGAAACAGAGATATATAGTACGCCAGTGAAGGAGAGATCGAAGCCAAGTGATGAAGCAACAAAGACTATAACAGAAAATGCATAAATCAAACCACATTGGTCAAAACAGGTGACACTATGAATCTTATCTGAAAATGTGAGAAGATAAGCTTTCTTTGTAACAAACCTTTGCCTGTGGCTGACGAGCAGACAAATGGACCGACTGGGTGACTCTCTTGACTTTCTATGGACAAGCAATGTGAAAACAAGGTGCACTTTTACAGACAACAGAGATAGCGTGGAGAAGAACACATAAAAGGAACAAGGATGAGAATGATCAAGGAAAACAGAGTGAATGACAGACAACTTGAAACATATCACTATGCAACATATCACTATGCATGAGCAAGAGATAGGTGACTGTCCTATGAAGACACAAACCATGGATACCTGTAGTCTGATTATTTTAAGGAGTGAATTATTTTGAATCAATGCTAATCAGTGATCCCATGGTAACCAGTAAATCAGGCAGCTCAAATATGTGTATCCACCAGAGCAGCTTATGTTAAGAAATTCTTTGTCTTAGCATTTCTCTCTCTCTCTCTCTTCCTCTGTCCCCTCCCTCTGTGGGTATGGCTAAAACCTTTGAATACATTACTTTAACCATAACCTTCTTAGCTCCAAAAGGCAATTGTCAAAGAGTAAGTCACCTTTATCTTGGGCTGTCGGCGGACCATTTGAGCAGGAATCTCTGGCTGATCTTTGAAATCAAAACATAAATACAACACGGGTACATGTTAGTACGGTGTTTGGGGGGAAATATGACAAAAACTTGAATGGCACCTGGCCTGTGTGAGTAGATTAAAACAGATATCAAGCCAAAATGGCTGACCAAAAAAAGATACACAAATGAGAGTGATAGATAGAAACCAGCCATCATGGAGAGGTTACATAAATACATCTGCTATGCACTCTAAGCTCGTGAAAAACAGAAGATAGTGACAGGATGATGGAAATGACCATCAGGTCTCAGCTAGCCATGCTGCTGTGCTAAGAAGATTTTTGTTCACCATTACACACACAAACATTGCTTATCCTTGTCACCATTTTTAGGCTGTTTCATTGAATCACCAAACATAAGACATACATATGATTCAATATCCAATGCATAGTCAAATTGATGTTCATAAACACTTCACATACCATGACCAACAGAGATGAATTATCAATAAACTCTTTGTTGCACAGGTCAACAATTAACTTGCAACAAACCCTGCGACGCCCTGGAAATTACTTAAACAGATGGATTTAAATGAAAGCTCCTACCTTTAGGAAGATAATCCATCTCTGATTGCCATTGTTCAACCTTTTCCCGAGGTGAAGGCTCTCTGCGATGATGAAGAGACGGTCTTGCAACAGTTCCAGAAGACTCAGCAGCTGCTTCCTGTGCAAAAATGAAACATCCCAAGGCAATCATGTTACATGTGTATCATTGGTAAAGTGCGTGTGCAAAAGAGAGAGTGTGTATGTATGTGTGTGTGTGTGTGCGTATGTGTGTGGGAGTGAGTATGTGTGTATATGTGTATGCGTCTACTCAGACTTGTCTTCACAACAGCAAGGACATACATATCATGCCTGTCTTTCAGATTCTTTTCGTGAGTGTTTGTGTGTAGCAGACAATTGTACCATAAAAATGTTGTGTGTATACAAGACTTACACGATATATTAATTTTGTGTGCGCAGGGAGAGGATGTGTGCATGTGAGCGCAAGAGGAGCAACAGGAAAGCAGGAGAATAAGAAGCATATGCAAACAGACACACAAAAATCATGGATGTGTTCAAGTGAATGAACCAAATAGTAAAAGATTCAACCACAGGGAAATAACAAGGGGTGCACATGCATGGAGCTCTCACAGGCCCTTCCTACTTATCATAAAGCCAGGGTTAGAGGAAACTTTTTGATTGTGCCAAGGGAGATTGACGCTAGTACCATGAGTATAGAAAACACACATACATGTACAGGACATACAGGCATGAATACTGCCCTCCAGTCTCAATTAATCCAGGTAGGTTCAGTGCTCAAGAGCGTACAAAGCAGGTATTTGGTACGTGTAACACACACAGTCACACACACATACTAGTACACACACACACATACACACACATACTAGTACACACACACATACACTAGTACACACAAACACACACACACACACTAGTACACGCACGCACGCAAATACGCATGTACGCGCGCATGCGCGCACACACACACACACACACACACACACACACAATCACACACACACACACACACACACACACACACACACACACACAC
>JAOWAW010122942.1:1344-12239 GCA_028565695.1 Nicola tetela
ACACACACACACATACCTACTGCTGTTACACTGGTACTTCTTATACACCCAAGAGATCATGTTCAGTTGTAGATGGGCACTATGGCATTGTAAGGCTGCTATTGTCCTCAAAGATAAAGTACTGCTTTGTTGTTTCCAGGTTCCCTTGAGCACATTCACAGCTCCACGAGAGGATGAACTTCTTGCCAAGCAGCGTCAGGAAAATGCCCAGAAAGCAGAGGTAATGCTCAAGTCCAGTTAACTTTTACCCAGAGCAGGTGGCTCATAGAACATCATAAACTCAGGAATAATCCAAAGACAAATAAGAGAAATGTTGAATTTTTGATTTCATGATCAACTGATAATTGCTTACTACTTTTGAACTTTGAACCCTGTGGTTTCTGATATTGCACTTTGAATGAATTTCTACAAAGAATTCTATCAGAAGTCTGTCTGGGATCTTAAGAATGGTGCTCTGTAGAATTAACTGCTTGCTTCAAGAAATCTAGTGAAACCTAAAGTGCTTGTTGTAATGGGACAAAAAGACACACTTCTCCAAATTAATGTCATTAAAGAAAAGCAAAAACACTGGCACACAAGCTCGTCAATTAGCAAAGCCATTTAACCATTTCATCAATAAGCAGATTAATTGCCTACACAGTACTCAAAAACATGACTGTCCTGGCAGTTGGATTAAATTGTCATAAAACGGTTGTCTGGCACAGGCATTGTTACATAATGCTGAGTTGGAGAGACCAAGCTGTGCAACAGCTGAAAAGTCCAAGAAAACTAAAGTAAGTCGTGAAGAAAATGCTGGAATTTGCAACATGTGCACTTTTGATTTGTTCTTGAATAGCAAACCTACATGTCACAATTTTGTAATGTGTTCCTTGTTCAACTGTGCACAGCCCATAATTATGCCACAGGACACCTTCTCTAAGCATTTAATAGCTTGCTGGTTTAAATTTGCAACTCTTGCTAAACATGGTGTGTGCGTACTATACTGCCAGGAGCTAAGAACAATCATGAGATACAACAAATCATAGCATTTGATTTCCTGACATATTCTTCATCTTTCATTTTGCGTTTTCAATCAAGTGTGTTCTGTTTCCAGTCACCTACAGAGAACCTGAACATACCAATGAGTTTGTATGGTTTTTCACTGACACTGTTGTAACGTTGAATCACAAAGACAAATGAAGCAAATTTTCTATCTGTGTGCAAAGCAAACAACCTCTCTGCTGTGCCTCTTTTCTACTTCAGGCAATTTTAGAGAGCATCATTGCAGAAAATGAATCAAAGTGAGTTGTTGGGCCATTCACTGAGCGGCCTGTCTGTTTGTCACTTTCTCCTTCTCTTCAATTGGCCAATGGTTCAGACATTTCTAAAATGTGTAAAATTCTATCAAATTTTTGCTGAGGCTTTGTTGCACTGAGGTGTTGTTTGCTGTTCTCCCTGCCAGGTTGGACTTTAACAGGAAGAAGGCCTGTGCACTTCCAGATTTGGTACTGTCACCTGATTTTTGTTTCTTTTCTCTAACGCTGATGTAAATGTAGGTGAAGATTTTCCTTCTATTGAATGTGCCATTTATACAGATTTCACTTTTACTGAAACGTTCACAAATTTTTGATTGCATTTTTGCCGGTTGATCAACCACAGTTGTGTCTGGCTTCACTTGCTCTGAGTTTTGCTAAAATCTAAATACAACACTCAGTTATTCCTGTACTGATTTATATTATCACTTCAACACTCAAAACCAAAAAAAGGTAATTTACAAGTTATTGTGTTTCCTTCCTCCCAACCAGCACTGTCATTCCAATCTATGTTTTCAGTTGCAATCTGGTGTACATTTTCCCTTGTGCAGTCTTCGTCTGTGGAAATAAAGCTGAATGCTGCCGCAATCATGAGAGGAGGAGCCCTTATCCATCGGCAAGAGGATGAAGAAGCACGCAGGTAGACATTGCCCTCATCAATGAACATTTCTCTATAAACTCAATTCAGATTGCTATAAATTGGGGGTATATTGCTCCATTTTGACACTAAACCATTATGCATGTTTCCCTGTTAGCTGTGTTTTGAGTTTAGTTCATTTTCTTCACTTTCTGATTGGCATATCTGTATGAGTGTATGTAATTTGTGAAATAATTACAGCAACAAGGAGCAGCCTTGATTCAGAAAACAGCAACCCACACTTTGCTAAGAAGCAGATAAGGCTAAGAAAGTAAAAAATGTTCTCCTGGGGAAATGCATGATTGGTGAAGGTTAACGTTAGATGACCACCACACTGCAGAACTTGATATTTTCCCAGAGACTTTGCCCATTGAAGAGAAAAAAAATATGCTTATTTTTTCTTATTTGTAACCCTGCCAAATTGGAATGGTTAACCACAACTCCATCTCAACTCACCAGTCGTAAGAAAGAAGCTCTGACACTGGACTGAGGAAAAGAAAAATTCAGGCAGTGCTATTGTGGATCGAACACAACACCTTGCACAGTGGTTAGAGAACTTGCGCACAATACAAAAGGCCCTGGGTTCGATCACCAGTGGCGCTGCCCAAACATTTCTTTTCCTCTGGTCTGATGACAGTGCTTCTTCCTTACCACTAGTGAGTTGGGATGATGTTGTGATTGTAATAACCCGGTCAGGATCATGCTTTCCTTGATAGAGCAGTTAATTCTTCCCTTGGTGAGTGTGTACTCACAATGATTCAGTAAGGTGGTGAGTTTTAAAATGCCTGAAAGTACAGTGGAGCATTGCAAGCAGTTGACCTGACTTCCTTTGCTGCAGGTTGGCTGCATTGGCATCTGGCGACCGTGATGCATCTGAGTTCCTTCGCTGGAAGGCAGCAGAGGATGAAAAGGAGCTGCAAGAACAACTGGCCAGCATTGAGAGAAAACACTTGGTAGGAGCATAGTCAGTTAGAACACTAAAAGTGTGTTGTTGTTTGTAGCACATCAACTGGTAGGCCAAGGAGATGACTGTTACTCTCTGCATCAAGATTAATGTGAAACTGAAAACAGGTTAATAATATGATTAACTATAGACTGCTCATCATCAGAAGCTATTGAGAGTTTCTGTCAATGCATTCTCTGAAGTTTGATCATGGTCAGAGTATTTCCTTTCACACACATTAATTTACTGTTGACAGGGACCGCGCCTGTTGCTTGTAGTGAAAAGCTAGTGCTTTCTAACTTAGCAGCTGTGGTTTTGTTTGACTTGATCCATTTCTTGTTGGGTTTGTTCTTCTCTGTTTCTTTTTTTAGGAAGGTCTGCTTAGTTTTGAGCAGGCAGTTTTGGCACGGCAACAAGTCAAGTTGGAGAGACACTTCCAAGTTTTGGACATCAAGTCTGAGGTTAGTATGCTGGCATTATAGCAACAAACACACAAGCATATGACCACAAGCATGCGGACACCCAATTATCCTACCATAGGTTTTCTCTCTTTCATTAGTGTTTTTTCCTGTATAGTCACGGTAGCTGCGATCAGCTGAGGAAAGGACTAATCCACTGCTGGTGCTTAGGTTGGTTTTGTCTCTTGATAATCGTCGGAAGTGAATTGTGCACTCAATATCAGACACATTCTTTTTGAACTGATTTATACACATCCTCTTCACCTTCTTTATGAAAAAGCAAAGCATGCACCGATCTGCTCACCTGTTGTTTTGCCTTGTATCTTTGACAGTGAGATGATGTCATCCCATAAAACTAGCCTCAAAAAGTGTCATTATTCAGACAAATGCTGAGCTAAGTGTTAGCCATTACTATAGAGATGAACAATGACAAATGCTGAGCTAAGTGTTAGCCATTACTATAGAGATGAACAATGACAAATGCTGAGCTAAGTGTTAGCCATTACTATAGAGATGAACAATGACAAATGTTGAGCTAAGTGTTAGCCATTACTGTAGAGATGAACAATGACAAATACTGAGCTAAGTGTTAGCCATTACTATAGAGATGAACAATGTTTGGCAAGTGACTTCCTTGTCTTTGTTTTCTTTCTCCTCACAGACCAAAGAGATGATGGAAAAATATGCAGAAAGACGGCTGGAACAAGAACAAGAAGCAAAGTATGTGCAGCAATTTGGTCTACATGCCATGGTGCAAAGAACAAGTTTTTCTTTGGCACTCAAGAATTACCAACCTGTACACCCTTGTTCCTGGGCCATAGTTAGAGGAGTGTGCTAAGGGTAATCTCTAGGGTAAGGGTGAGATCAGGTGACGTAATGCTACTCCAGCTAGTGGGTCTACGGATGTAACTGAGATAAAATTCATAATCTCACACTTGTTGTGCCACCGATGCAAATTTAAGCAGGCACTGGCAGCAGTGGTGTCAACCTCTATTCAAGTGAGCAAACTGCTGAAATTTAGTTTTGTGCAATAATGCCTACGCCACCTCAGTTATTGATTTGAGAATGTGCTCTCTACATAGCTGTGCTAATTATTGGTTCATACTTACACCCATGCACTTGTTCTTGGCAGGCGCCTTGTTGAACTCACTCTTCAAGGTCATCAGAGTGCTAAGGAGGCCAAAGTTAAATTGCAGCAAATCAAGCACAAGATAGGTAGGTGATCAAAACTTTGAGGGACACCTATCGTGCAAAGTAAAAACGCACACCTGGATAAGGTCTAGTTGAGCTTCGGGTATTCCTCTGTTTTTTAAGTCTGTAAAAGAAATTCTGTTCAGCAGCAATCAAGCTTCAGAATCAAAGCAGACTACACTGATCAGTCCATGATTATGAATTTGAATTATGTATGCACATTTTAGGACATGCACATATAAAATCTACACACAGAGATACAACAGCATATATAGCAGTTCCATTGTACAGCTTGTGAGCAAATGCAAATTAATCAAAAAGTCAATTGTTAAATGGTAATGAGTGTCTGCTTGCTTGTATTTTAATGCAACTGGCAACACTGTCTTTTGAATTGACTCCACCATCTCAGAAATAATCACACATCCCTAAATGAAGTCATTCATCTCTCTTTCTCTTGTTCTCTCTCTCTCTCTTTATCTCTTTCTCTTTCTCTCTTTCTCCCTCTCTGAGATTTGTCTCTTTGTGTGTGCACTTTGGTTGATTAGTTGCTGAAGTTGCTCGTGAGAGTCAGGAGATGCTCAGGCAGGCACTGGAAGAGGTACCCTGAAAGGGAGAATTTTTATGTTCAGCAGTGAAATGTTCTTCCAAGTGATAACAAAAGATCCTGAGTACAATCGCCTGATTTACATTGCATTCAATGGAGTTAGATATATGCATTGAGCCTGAACTTATCCATTGCCTTATGACTTAGCAAAAGTCAATATCTTTTATTTTTCAATTTTTTATTAGAGGACTATTAATTTTATCAGCTTTGATTTGAGTTTTCTGCTTCACTCATTTCCTTCCCTCTTCATTATCAAAATAGGCAGAGGCTGAGCTGCGCCACAAGATGGAGCTTATTGCAGAGATCAGAGCCATGGCTAGTGTCCCAATTGATCGCACAAGGTTTGTAGACTTGACCAGCACTGTTGGACATGGCCTTTTGTGCGAGATGTCTGTTGCTGAGGTAGGTTCTCTCTCTCTCTCTCTCCCTCTCTCTCTCTCTCTCTCTCTCTCTCTCTCTCTCTCTCTCTCTCTTTACAGTAATTCTCATTGAACTCTGTAGCGCTCATGCAAGTATAGGGGCAGTCCGCTTAGCCCTATCTTTAAGGTAGTCATGTATGTTCTAAGATTGCTAAGTTGGTTTGCAAAAGATTGTGTTCCTTGAGTTTTCTTGGATGGTCACTTGTCAGTGGTGTATGTATCTCTCTCTTGGTTTGGTATCTGAAGCAAAGCTTCTATTCATCTGACTGATCTGAGCTCACTCTTGCAAGAGTACTAAAAACAACAATTTTATTCGCATCACCAAACAATTGTTCTTTAGCTAAAAGGAGGTCAAACGTCAAAGCAAACTAAAGGATTCAAGAAAAAAAACTTCACTTTTTTGCTCAATGAGAACATGTGGAGAAGATGGATAGTGTCTTTCTTGCTTTGATTGCTGCAGTTAAGAGAACGTCTTGAGTTGCTGAAGGCAGCAGCTGAGGAGGAAGAGGAGAACCGGCGCAAGGAAATAGCAGCAGCCAAGCAGGTTTGCCTAACAAGAACCTATCACATCTCAACACAGCTATTGAGAAAACTTATGACACATTGCTTTTTCCTTGGAAATTCGAAAATTCCTACTACCTAACATTAGTTGACACAACTGGCATATTTACACAGACACAAAGCAGGTAATGAAGAAAGACTGTTCAGCAACTTATAAATCTGTTTTCATCTTCTGTGATTCTTTTCTGAATGGTATAATGATCTTCTCTACTCACTCAAATGCCAGATGAGTTTCTTCTGTTTTCCTGTGCATGCAGGCAAAAGATCAACTTTTACAGGATACAAAGGAAGCGATAGAAAGACACCGTCAGCGACAGGCTGCTGAGGCGATGATCAGGTTACCCTCACATTTTACTGTCACATTTAAAGTGGGTCTAGCTGCCAAGATATTGATGCTACCATCAGAGTTGATAAGGAATTGCAAGTGTTTGTATAGTGGGCCTACATATTGCACAGTTCATTTAGCCTACAAGAATGAAGGAAGTGAGCAGGAATGGTGAGTGATTTGTGATCGGAGGAGACATCACAACTTGCCCGAAGATATTTTGGACCACGTAGGAATGGTGTCATGTTTCCAAATAGTTGCAAATGCAGACATGCTCTGAAAGTTAGAACAGTTCACAACAGAACACGGTGTTCAGAAATTTGCATTTTGCTTAGTCAAACATGTGAGCTATAGAATTGACTTGTTCTGAAGCTTTGCACAGCTGAATTAGCTGACTTTGTTAATGTGCTGCTGGCATGTATTTTCGTTCCTGGATTGAGTTTTGGGCTGATTGCTTCTGAGGATAGCTATCCACAATAAAGTTTCTACCTTTGCAACTGACTTGTTACTGTAGGCAAGAAAACCAGAAGCAAATGGCTGCACGACTAGTAAATGTCCAAGATACGAAAGTGCTTGCACTTCAAGAAAGACTAAAACAGCGAAAAGAAGGTATGACCTGTGTGTATGTGTGCAGCATGTACTTGTGCACATTGTGTGCACTAGCATGCATGTTATGTCGGTATATACGTGTATGTATTAGTACAGGCATGTAAATGTGCTGGCTTGTCATATGTATGCATGTATAAATGTATGTATGTACATGTATGTTGTACTGGTATGTCGTGCACGTATGTATACTTAGACCTGCAAGCAATACTCAAGGAAAGAAACAGTATACTACATTTCTTCCTCTTGCCCATCCTGCTGCCCTTGAGATTGCTAAAGAAACAGATCATGTAATCATTGCATGAAATACATTGCTATCCACAGTCTGTGATGGTCATGATAACTGATGCTTTTGCACATCAGTAGTATAAGAGTGTGGCATATTATGGCCAACCAAAGTTACAATCTTCTTCCATATGGAACTGTTACTAAGGGCAGATGCCCACTTAGTGGCAAATTTGGTGCACACGCATTCGCCTCAACCTTCGCATCAATCTGCCACGAACTACGCAAGTGATAGGCCGCAGAGGCATAGAGGTGTGTAGATCAGTCACATCTTGCACCCCATCACTGATCCAACCTCGCGTAGAACTTTATCCTTTGCCAGCAATACTCTTGAGCACCGGCTGCTCTGTAGTGGGTAGTGGTACTAAGCGATGAACAACATTTCCATATGCGAGTCTTCCTTAATCTAAGCTCTGGAGTAATGGGATACCTGGAGCCTCAGAATCATGTTTGCCAGTCTGTTGTAGTTGCCACGTCCACTACTACACTCCTTATTGATTGATGCTGTACACACCAGTCCCCATCACAGCTACGCTGATCAGGGGCACATGATGCACGTGATGTAGCAATTAACAGTTTGCAGAGTGGCATGTCAACACATTCTGATTGTGATGGTCATGATGATCTGTGCATCAGCAAGGGAGCTAGCATTCATAGTTGTACTGTGTCAATGCACTTCATGCACATTAATCTAGAAAGCCTGGGAGTGGGTGTAAATCGAACATTTGAATATTTGTTGTAGCCCCAAGGCATGTACGTATGTACCAGTGCACACTTATGGCTTTTTTTATTGGTGATCCTGGGAAGAAATTAATGTGACCTGGAAGGTCAGGTGGTTTAGGAGTACTTGGTGTCTTGTTAAATGTCACAGTCATCTTTGTGAAGAAATTAGTCAGTCTCAAGCAGCCATGTTACATATTCATCAGTTCTGAAATGTAAAAAACTTACTTGTACAAGGAGATGAGTTCCACCTCAGTCATGGATCAATAATTTAATCCTCTTCCTGGTTTCAGAGAAAGAACGTCTCAAGATGGAGTTAGCAGCACGATCGATTGGCCGGCCAAACACACAGCCATCTGTTTCAGCAGGTTGGTGGACCAATGGACAGCTGCAGTCAAAGCCCAAGGCAAGTCTACTTCCTGGAATCTTAACAGTATCTAACAAACACAGAATTATCCAGTGACTTCATATGTGCATCACTGTGAAAAAAGTTGTGCAGTTTTACTGCTTTTCACAGATAACAATTTGGGACAGTTTTTGTCACCACAGCTGAAAGGCAATTGTTTGTGTGTTGTGCATAATTTTCCACACTTCTCTGCAGTCTGCCAGTTCACAATACCGTGTTGTTGAGAAGACACGACAACGTGCAGCAGAGCTCAGCTCCAAGAGGGCCCAGTCACTCGACATGATGCCACATAGTCGAACAGCTACACTTGACAGATGGTGATATGGAAATTCTTGAATAAAATATTATGCTACTTAGCCAGTGCTGCACAAAGGTGCCCTAGAGTTAACTTGAAACACAGGAAGTAAAGGTAATCTCTCCTGGCCATGCATATGTTTATTATGTGTACATTGTACATACATGGAGTAATCAAAAAGAAACACTCTATAGGATTACATGTATACTATATTGTATTGAATTCAGTTACTGCCATACTTCATATTCCAACTTGAAAAATCCCCAAAGGCTGTGATTGCATGGCTTTTGAACGAGTGCACGTGAATGGTGTTTTGTTCTTCAGTGAAAGATATGAAAGTCCACTTGTTGACAATCAGTGCGTTTTGTGGTCAAACAACCTGTGCCATTGGCAAGCAACAGGCAAGTGTCTCTTAGGATTTCAGGAGCCATTTAAAGACTGAACTGTAGCCTGGAATTTTCCATGCTGCTGGTGTTAAGATTCTGCCAGTGATGCACCATAGAGGATGACTAATGTCAATTAGTGGCAACTTCAATGATACTAAGTTGAAAAACAGCAGATGCATGATGATGGTGTTGGCAACATGATAGCACAAACAAGGCTTCACCTAGTAGGAGGGGAATGCACTGGATAATTGGCAGTCACTGGCAGGTGTCACGGAGTCAAGCTGAGCTAGTTGACATGTGCACCAACTTTAATTTTGAGCTTTGGCAGTTTTAAAGCTGAGGTAAACTTAATGGTGGCACCGCCTCACCTGACCTGTAGGTGTACTTTTTGAGATTTTCTGCAGATTAGAGCCTACCTCCTAAGACCAAATATCACTTTCATAATGCACAGCTTATGATGTCACGTATTTATGATGTAATGTGGCACCGCCGATGACTAGCACCAGGGATACGATAGTGGGAATTTCAAACGCTCTTCTCAAAAGTAGTATTTGTTTGGGCTCTTAACCTGTTGCTCAGCCAAAAGTGAAGCAAATTTCTTCAAACTTTCCACAATTGTTGACCAGGGTATGGTCTCCAAAACTGTGCTACAGATTTGTTCTGTGATGCTTTGGGACTGAAATATAGCCTTTCAACTTCAAGGGATCCTTCTAAATCGATTTTTGGTGAAGATGGGGCTTTCTGGCACTTGTGAAACGCATTTGAATAAAGTATGGCACTGTTTTGTTCACCTATATATAAGAAATGAGTAGACAACAATAGAAAGTGCTGTAGTGCCAAATGCAAATGCTATACCTTAACAGAAAATACCACATTTTCATCTTTCATTTAAAATATTTCATGCTCAACAGGTGATCTTTTTGTTCTAATTCGATTATTCGGATTGTTCACCAACTTACTTCCAAATGCTTTCTTCAAGACCAGACAAACGTAAGTTTCTGGGGGTACAATTGATGAACCATCCATGAGGGGGAGTCACTCTTACCTGCTAATCAAGAGGTTGATAACTAGCCAGATGCTGAGAACGCTGACTTAATCAACGAGCATGCCTTCAACAAATGTTGTTGGGGCAAACCGACAGACTCCATAACAAACTAATTATATTAGTGTCAAACCGCTTAAGGGTCACTTCCCTGGATATGCCTGTGGATGAAACTCAAAAAAATCTTACATGTTTTAGTTCTTAGGTAGTCTTCAAGCCGTCTGGGATGCTCCCGGAGGGGGACACAGGCTGGCAAGCCACTTGGGCTCTCAGTAAGAGCATTACAGGGGCCACTGCTCTTCCAAAACGATTACACCATACACACAACTGTACAGCACATACATGCACGTACATTAGGGAACATGTCGCTTAGAAACACGTCACACATTGTATGGTTTTGACACCTATAGTAATATGCATTCACTTCTTCGGCGCATAGTGTAAGTATCTCTAGCTTCTCTATCTCTATCATGTGCAGTACTCCCTTGTCTTTCTTATGACTGATGAAGCCAGGGGCATTTCTGGCGAAACGTCTCATGAAGAAAGTCTCTTGTGACTGATGTGCTGGGAAATCCTCTTCATGTTATGGCTACCCAGTGAGGATCTCTCAAGACCTTTAAAAATAACCTGTTCAAATTCATTTTTACTAAAGGAAGGCCTAAGTAGTGGAAGCATAAATTGTGATTTTCAGCTATGAAGGTCAAGAGGAGGGTGGTTAAGAGGAA
>JAOWAW010122964.1:0-12237 GCA_028565695.1 Nicola tetela
AAGTCCAAAAAATAATTCTCCCCCCCCCCCCCGATTAATTCCCCAGGGGAATTGTTCGCACCATTTGTGCCATAGCTAGCATGTTATTAGTGTATTCAATGGCAGTCAGGCGCTGATAACATCTTTTTTCCACTCTTCGTCAGTCTTCTTCATTATTTGTTTTTCTTGCACTTCTTTACTTCTCATTTCTTCTGGCTGATCTTCTACATTTTTAGCCGTCCTAATACTGAGGGGAAGACCAAAATAGAGTGGCACCAAAACAAAGCTGATGGTAGATTTGGTGGGTTGAAAAATTAATTCCCCCTTGAGTAGTTCTCCCGCTTGAATAATTCCCCACATAAACCCAGGGGTTGAAAAACTAATTCCCTAGGGATTTAATTGCGGAAATACAGTATTTCTTCCAATGAGCCTGGCCACTGAGGTTTTAAATTTTGACATGGCTATGTAAAAATGTAGTGCTAATGCGCACACAAGCACACTTTTAGGTGCGTCCAGGTTAACCATTTATTCTCGGGTGTTTAGGGCATGCTTGCCTTGGAATGTTTTGCAAATGGTGGAGTAATTTGCTTACCGATATCCCCTAAGAGGGATTGTAGGATACCATTTTCCTCCGTTTAAGCTATTATTGTGGTGCAGTTACATTTTTCGCGACAAAATGACAACATTGAAGGCGAATAATTGAAAGAAATGAACGCGTCTTCAAAGAATAAGATACAGCTAATATTGCTGTAGTAATGTGTGGCATATAGAGTGCCCTCGCTTCCGGGCGACATTTTCACCTTTTGGCTGCATTTGAGCCATCTGATTCCACTCGATCTGCAAGCAACTGAACACACTCTACTGCATTCGGACAGGAGGTGCGGTGTGTGGCTGTGGACCTCCGTTCCACAGCGCTGCCAGAGCGTCTGAACTATCTCATGCTGCTGCACGTGCACAGGAAGACCAGTGATCAGCTGTACCTAGTGGATGTTGTGAACAACGTTATCACTGGGAGTGAACACCGCCAGCACGTGCAGACTCAGATCTGCAGCTCTCTAATCACCGGTACCGCGGACACTGTGGGAACATCGTGTTAGTTACCATGGTACTTGCCTATGCTGTGTCCTGTTCTGCGAAATGGGACAAGAAGAAGTCTTTTTCATGAGACATTGGCAAAAAAGTCCCATGAAAAATATTTCTCGTGATCGGTGTGCTACCAAATCCTCTTCATATTATGATTACCCAGTCAAGGTTTCGCAAGTCCTAAGAAGAAGTCTGTTTCCAATTCTGCCCATAAATGAGTTCGAACAGCCTGTACACGTTCTAAAATTGTTTATCCTATTGCAAGTGTCTTTTTTCGCTGTCAATAATATTAACCCTTGCATAGAAATGACATGTTCCAGTTTGACAATGAGAACTCCGGTACAAAAAGCACAACTTTGCCCCAACCCGTCCAAAAATGCATGTACCACCGTCCTGGATATATGACTCTTTGGACATTACCAGTGGAAGTTTTATTTATGCTTTATCATGGTAAAGGTGCTAGACTTCAAAGGAGCCGGCCTCTGCATGGTGCTGTCAAGGCACTAAGGACTCTGTGGACCATGACGTTGGACAGCATGCCAGTTGGATGCCACTTATTCGACAACAGTGACGTCACGGAGGGTCTTCTTTTAACTTTCTGTGGTTCTGATCCGATGATTCATCGAAAAGCAATGTTCTTCTGAGTACCCAGGGACTACGTTTATTTTATGTATTAGCTGTAGAAAAGCAGACACCCAGTGCTTGATTCTTAACATGGCTGGGGATTTTGACTTCCCCAAGTCACAGTATGTCGTGAATTGGAAAAACCTCCGAATAAATTAGTAAATGTCATTTTGTTGATTCGCTTTCACGGTTGATCATTAGTTAGAGATTCATGTCAGGCTAGAAAGTTTGGGCGAAATACACCGCATCTTGAGGTTAAAAAGTAAGAAATTAGTTGCAGCAGACGGTGCTGTAGACA
Organism: Nicola tetela; assembly: GCA_028565695.1. Taxonomy (NCBI): domain Eukaryota; kingdom Metazoa; phylum Porifera; class Calcarea; order Clathrinida; family Clathrinidae; genus Nicola; species Nicola tetela. Next base: position 1,985 of record JAOWAW010122964.1, read on the forward strand.
AAGAAACCATGCACATCATTCAGGGAAGCGATACTGCCCAGCATCTCACCAGTAGACTCATGTATCTTTAAAGAAACTGTAACTCTGCAGCGTGACGATTGTCAGTACAGTGTCATGTAACTACAGTTATGTAACTAGGGTCGTTATCTCCAGAACAATTGAGGAATTTTTGTCAGGTGAGGATCGCTTGTCTCCTAGTTATGCTGATCATCATCCAGAGTAGGTGGATTGAATTGTCTCACTTTGTGTGTATTCAATCGTGTTGAATGGCGCAGCGCAAACAAAGGCATGAGATGGCGTCTTTCGCTCACCAGCATCTGTTAGATGAGCCGTTTTGCTGTGCATAGCACTTCACCATTGACAGCAATACGTTATTTTCGGAAGAAAAATCTGTTATTCCCCGATTCAAGGCGCTTTTCTTAAACTCCTCCATCTTCAAGAATCTCACCTAGACTGCCTATCTTTCACCTGTGCCCTCCCTCGAGGTGTGGTGTCTTTTGTCTTGGGGTTTTAGTATCGATTGCCTTCTCTCTCTGGCTGCGCTTGAACACACGAAAAGCAGATCTTGTACTCTGTGCCCCCGCTGTAGCAACAGCGAGACGCTAAACAAATTCTAAAATTTTGCGCATTCTTTAAATTCCCATTCACGACAACTACACTTAGTTGCACAACGTTCTCCATCTTGTTCTTGCCTTTGGCTTTAGAAACTTTACTTCAGATATTCTTCCCCAACTCTTTGCTTATCTTCGTGGACACTTCGTATCCTTTGACTCAACAATACTATCTGACATCCTTCCGACTTCACATAGACCTGACCTTGTTATTTTCTTTCAACACGGCAGCACTCAATATGTTACTGTACAAGTACTTTGGAAAGTAGCATTTGTTCAGGTGGTCGAGATAAATCTTAACGTTATACTTCCCTAATTTTGTTCTGTCCCACTCCTCTATCCGAAGATATTTTGTCTGGAGGTAGGGTCGCAGCGCATTCTATCACTATCAAACTTTGGAAAAGTATGACAAATTTTATAGTAAACTTTAAAGAGAGAAAAATAGGATGAGAGAAGAGATGGAAAGCCGGTCTTCGAACCTGCGGCGTCATCGTCTAGCTCAGCCGAAACTCCGCGATGGTAACTCCCCAATTACTCCGCCAGTTCGAAAAAACTGGCTTCGTGGCGAGTTTTGCGGATTTCGACTGACACGGTCGAGGCGGTAGAGGAAAGGAAAGAGAGAGGAAAGAGAAGGAGAAGAAGAGAGGCCGGAAGCCAGCGCTAGAGAAAAGACAGCAGCTACAAATCCTTTCGGACGAGCGCTAAATAGATTGACGCATCACAAATTTTATAGTAAATTTTTCAGAGAGAAAAATAAGAAGAAAGAAGAGATGGAAAGCCGGTCTTGGAACCTGCGGCGTCATTTTCAATCTAGTAAGCGCTCGTCTGTCTCTCTTCCCTTTCCTCTACCGGCTCGACCGTGTCAGTCGAAATCCGCAAAACTCGCCACGAAGCCAGTTTTTTCGAACTGACCGAGTAGTTGGGTAGTTACCATTGCGAAGTATCGGCTGATCTAGGCGATGACGCCGCAGGTTCGAAGACCTGCTTTCCATCTCTTCTCTCTTCCTAATTTTCTCTGTGAAAACTTTTGAAGTGTTAACTCAAGCTTATCCCTAAACTCTACTGTAACCGCTCAACGCCTCGCCATCCTCTGATCTCATTGTGACCTCTTCTTGATTACACTGCCACTTCTTACCATTCCTTCTTCCTATATGTATGCTTAATTTCCCTTTGTGTCTAATTTGGAGAATCACCATATTTTTGGTTTTTGTTTGTTTACTTATTTACTTCTTCATGGGTTTACTTGCTGCGTGGTGGCTTCTCTTCTCTCCCTATTCTCCAATGTACGCAGGGCTGACGATTACTCAGTGGCTGATTGTATGTGCACCTTATCCTATTCTTCTTCTAATTTTGATTTTCTGCCGGATGGCACATGCCACCACATCACCTTGTTTATTGGCTTTACCGCTATTTCCAGCTAATTCTATCCGAGGCGACCCAAGGAGCAAGCTTTGTATTCTTCAATAAAGAGTATTTGCAAAATCACTTAGACAGTTCCGAGTTTATGGATGTAGAAACTTGAATCCATAGAGAGAGAGAGAGAGAGAGAGAGAGACTGGCAATTATGCTAATAAATTTCAGAAATTTCAATTTCAAATTCGTGACTATTCAATCTAACCAGTCCTGACGTAGCTGAGAAAATGAATGTTGTCTCAGGGGGAAATGGATAGCAAAGTCAGTATCTGGCGATTTGATCACCACACCTCTCCAGCCTGAAAAGACAGCAGCAGGAGTAGTAGTAGTCGCATGTCAACGGCTGTAGGACTACACTCACATTCAGGCTGTGAGTACTGTTGATGCAGAGCGATTTAGTACTAGTGCCATCCACATGAGTAACGAGTATGTGGTATGCTCAGCCACAATTAACAGAAACTTCATATCCAGGTTGCATCTCAGACACAATCTGTATCCGAGAGACCTCGTGTTTCACTGAATTCAAAAGTCTTAGCAGGCCTCATTTGTGGGCAGCCTCACTAACGCTGGACTACTTGTAGTTTGACTGTTGCCTTCATCATAGTGCCTACTGACTATTGCAATAGTCGTAATAATAAATCTCACCTGCATCAATACACCCCCTGAAATTAAGCACAACTTTCTCATATGCATCCTTCTTTTTTGATTCAGCCCATCTGATCATTCCTTGGCTGAGTGTCTCAGCTGCATCACAACGCCCACTCAAAAGCAGCCGATCTTTCTCATTATTCAATGTTTTGCAGCCATTCTAATCTTCTCGTAAGCTTGGGCATAAAATTCACTCCGCTGTGTTCAGATGGTTTGTTGCGCTGCTTCAAATGTTCTTTCACAGAAGAGCCAACGTCTTAGCTTAGCTAAACCAACCTCCTCTCCACTATTTTGGAAAGCGGCTACGAGTTAACACTCTCTTTGAGGAGGCTTATGTGAAGCCCTAGGCTGCAACGATGCAGCGGCTCGGCTCTCATCATCTGAAAAGTACACCTCAACTCTTGCATTCTTTTCTCACTCTCTGTCCATGCTTTTTCTTGTGCACTTCGTGCGACAGCACGTTCGCTTTTCAGGATACTCTTTGAAAGCTACAGTGCTCGCGATTCCTGAAGGCTTGGCCGCCAGCATCAATTGAATTCAGCGCTAGGGCTTACTGTCGGATCGTGAGACCGGCAAGGACCAATCGGCCCATGTCGATATATATTTCAACGGAAGAAGAGGCTCTATAGCTGAAAACGGCAACTGAAAGCACCGCCTTTCATGCACTAGCTAGTATCCCCGTGATGTTCGTACTAGGAATCAACAATCAAAGAGCCGAGCGTCTCAAGTGATATGTGTCAATCGGTAAAGAAAGGTGTAAGCAAAAGAGCCCATCTCACACGCAAAAAGGCAAGAAGCGAAATGAAAATTACAACAACAGGAATTGGCCCGTTCATCAGTCGATCACTGCCAGAGTGAAGCCAAACAATACACCTGGTGACACTGCCAATGGTGATCAGAATGCTAGTTTTTGTACATTAGCGCATAGCACACATGCACTAATGCAAAGATTAAAGTTAGTAATATTGGATAACAGGTGTTAAGACATACACTAAACTACAGCAGCTTTTTATTCTGCTTCATGTTTTAAAAGAAGTGATACAAACCCTTGACCACAGCTGTGAAAAGAGAGAGAGAGAGAGAGTGTGTGTGTGTGTGTGTGTGTGTGAGAGAGAGAGAGAGAAAGAGAAAATGTGAAAAGGATGTGACATACCACAAAGTTGATAATATCACTTACATTCACAAAAAATGGTAAATCTTGTAAGCAAACGTCATCATCCCATCCTTTTTCATTGGCTGGTGACGTCCAAACAGTTGAACAGTCTTGATTGTCCAAATAATTGTCTGGCTGGCCTGTTGTCCAATTCTCGTAGCCTACACTTGTGATATCAGTCGCATACGAAAACGTATTGCCAGACTGACGTTTCAATGCGATCCAAACAGTTCGTGCTCCTCTCATCTAATGGATACATTCACTTTGTCGACTGTTACGAGGAGTTGCTAAATGGGAATCATGTTCTGCACATATCTCTAATGTTGACGGCCAGTTGTGTTCGTAGGTAACAAGGTTATATTGAGAGATTTCTCGAGGACAAGTCTGCCAGGAATTATCTGAAGCAAGAACAAAAAAAAGAAAAAAAAGCAAACAAAAGAAACAAGCACAAATTTTGTTTGAAATTTGGGAATTACTCCTGGGTGATTTCGTTGGTCCATTTCATTATTGTAACTCAAGTGAAGAGAACTGCATCTCCCTTTATTAGCTTCATTCTACCAGTGTTTCCTGAAACACGTTCTCTGTTGTTGTGTGGCCCCGATTCTTTGCAGACCAAATTTGGGCTGTACATCTGAAACAACACTGACACCAACTTTGTCACTGTTAGGTGTTTTCACTGTGCTTTTCCTCTGCACTCTGGCACTGCATAATGAATCATAGATCTCTTCTGTGTGTCGATCTGTTCAAGATCTGATCTTATTCGATCCTCCTTCTGTTGATGGTTGTCTATTTCGCGTTTATTTATTTCTTCAATTTTTCTGTATTGAGAAATATGTGTGAAAATCTCTACATTTTACGCCACCAGAAAGGCCTATTCACAGTGCATCTGCCTTACACAGGGAAACTCTGCCAGTAGCAGTGTGCATGAAAGATCAAGACCTCATCCGTGCAGTGTAACTGACCTGTGTAGCACTCTATAGAGGGTAGCATGTGATGCCGGAAATTCCGAATGAAGCTAACCTTTGATAAAAAACTACAGTTTTAATTAACACTTCCCTCTGTCAACAACGATGTTGCTAACACGCCAGTATCCTGGCTTTAGCTAGCTCTACATATTGGTTACTTAGCCCTTGTCTAATGTAACTGTTAGGCTCTGGAATACTAAATAAAGTCAATGTTCCAGCACCAACTTTCTCCATTTGTCCTTACCACTAGTCAATCTTACAAGGGCAGTCAGAACTGAATGCCTCTGGCCATTATCTACAAAGTTACCCACCAACGAACCATCTCTGGTTTGAGTTCCCTTGCGTTTTACACCTTTATTTGTCGAAAGATCTCTGAGATGGAGAGCTGTGTACGTACTCTCAGCTATAGGACCAGGTCTATGACCTACACAGACTTCAGAGCATATTGGAGGACCAATGGAGTCTTTTTTGAAACTTAATAAAAGTCAGAGCAGCTAGCCTGCAACAGGCATGTAATATCGGCTTCACAACTTACTTGGTGAGACAACGATCATACACTTTAAATTTGAACAGGCATGGGTGAAATCTGATCACAGACTAGACAATGATGCACTTGCAGTTGTGGTGAGTTAGCACTAAAGCAGTAGTGTCATTGGATCGATGCACATGTGTTCCAATTGTATTAAAGGGCTCCACTTTAGTCGGGTAAGAAAATGGCCAGTGAGTCAGTTCCTGACTACAGACGCATCGATCCAGGTAACCACGTAAGGAGTAGGACAGCTTATGTCGAATCACACCATGCAAGCCTCAGGTGACATTGCTAATTCAATGAGAAGGTCCAAAGAAGGCAGCATTAAAACTTTTAAAAGGAGTGCTAATGCTTTCTCGAGATAAGCATCTGCTCTTCTGAATGGATTATCTTCCTGCCATCTTGAAAAGGATTATATTCTTCTACAGAGAACAACCCCTGTTTGTGTAGTTATGGGCCAATTCCCCAAATATGCAGTCTCTGTAGTTAAGTAAAAAAAAATTACCTATGCATGTAGGAATGCTCCCATTCCATTGACCATTAACTTGGCATTGCACAGTGACATTAATAGCTGTGCCACTGCTTATGGAATAGCTTTGATTTTTGCACGTGAATATGACAAGTGATCCATATGTTCTTCCATTGTCTGTCATGTTAACAGTTGGGTTGGCTGTAAGTGCAGGACATTCTTCATCTAAAAATATGAAGGCACAAATTTTGGTAAAATCATGAAGATCACCATGCCATCTCAACTCACGGGTCATACGAAAGACAAGCTGACACTGGACCAGAGGAAAGGCAAAATTTGGAAAGCACACGTATTGCAAGTCACCGAGCAATGCAGCACTGGCAGTGCTACTGGAGGTTGGATTGCTGGCGCAGATGTGTCTGTGGCATGATAACTCGGTGGTTAGAGCATTCAAGGCATTTTCAACTGCCACCGATCTGCATGCCGCCCCCTACCATTTTACGCGCTCCTTTGGTTGCTTTCGAAAGTAATGCTTCTGACACGAGCCGAAAGCTCATGCAGTGATGAGGAAACCCAAAATGCTGGGCAGTTTCTCATTTTGAGGGGTGATTTTTACTGTAGTATTCCAAAACTGCGATTTCTTTCTCCCGACTTAGAGACACCCACGAATGAATCCAGCCGATATTGTAATGTCGCAATACCTCTCCAATATAAATCACAATATTGTTCAGAAGAACAAAGGAATCAAGATATGACAAGAAGAAAAGAAAGGATATCATAGCGTTTCGCCTCTTAGGTTTCGTCAGATAGATCATGTCCACAGTGTCACAAGACTAAAGTCACGACAAGATGATCTTATATGTGCGTCTATAGTGCGAAAGGAACTTGTTAGGACTGGTAGGTCTTAACAGCTTAAACTGGGTGCTTGTACGCCGGTGTATGCGGGCGAAAGGGTGAGAGTAAGAATTTGATACGGACAAACGTGCTAAAACAAAGTTAGGATATCAGTACCATTGTCGCGGTTGATCAAGTTAAAGTTTGGTGACTTTCTGTAAAACTCGATCCAGTACTTTTCCCTGATGCGGCGTTTAGTGGTGTGGTCTGGTGTCGTTTCCATTACTGACACTATCATTACATGTCCCGCGGTGAAGAAGTGTTCTGCCACAGACGTGTCGGGGCCGCGCGAGATGGGGGTGTTGCGTGACGCGTTCACGAAGCCTGCCGCCTGTTTCACCTACGAAGGCAGCATTACAGCTTGTGTAGGTAAGAAGATAGATGATGTTCCTGGAGCAGCAAGTGAACTGGCCTTTAATAGGACGACAGATGCTGGGGCTGAGGACGATTTGGGTGCGATTGTTAACTTGTGAGCACGTTTTGCACCATTTTGACTGGCACTTGCACGTGCCTTTGGGTTGGCTTCTCGCATCAGGTGGGACCTGGCGTGGTTCTGTCCGCACAAGTGAATCAGGCAGATTGTTTGGTCGTTTGAAGGAGATTAGTGTCGGGCTAAAAATCACCTTAAGACGATCATTCACCATTAGAATGGACATGGTGCTTGTGAAGAGGGGGTTCAGAGGTGGCTAATGTTCGCTCCATGTGCAGACAAGAGGAACTCGGTTTTGTCCCGTAGTAGACTTTTTGTTGGGCAAGACTTCTGACCTGGGCTTCGACATTACCTTTTTGAATTGATCTTCAACTAGCCGTTGAGGGTATCCTCGGTCTCTGAGAAAAGTCGCGAGTTCCTCGAGGCGTGTCTTGAGCCTCTCCGGTTCCGACACAATGGCGCGTAGTCAAAGTCCCAGGCCGTACGGTAGGTGCTTGTGGACATGGGGCGGGTGGTTGCTCGATGGTAAGAGGTATTGATGTGTGTCCGTGGGCTTTGTGTAGAGGTCTGTAGTGATGCGCGGGCCGCTGATGTTTGCTGTCACGTCGAGGAAGTCGACACCTAGGCCATACTGATAGGTGAACTTGATATGCTCGTGGCAGCTGTTCGCGTATTCAAAGAACTTCACCAATGTCTCTTCTCCGAGAAGCCAAATTCCGAAAACATCATCAATGAACCTGTAAAAGGCAGGAGTCAGTTCGTTTGGAGCTGATAACAAGATTGACTTTTCAAGCCAACCCATGAACAAATTGGCGTACGAAGGGGCCATCCTGGTGCCCGTCGCCGTGCCTAAAACCTGAAGATAAAACTGTTCCTTGTATTGAAATGCGCTATGCTTTAGAACCAGTCTTGCCAGATCTATTACATCTGCAGTGGGAGGTCCTTGTATTGGCCGTAGGTCGAACATCGCCGTGCGGCTATAGAGGCCTACCACGTTAATTGTAAACAACAGTGCATTTGGAGAGAGGGGTGGTAGAGATTCGAGTTGCCTCAGAAAATTTTTAGTATCCTGGGTGTACGACTGTAGGGTGGAGACCATGGGCTTAAGCAGTTGGTCCACGAAGGCGCTTATTCTTTCAGTTGGTGCCGTATTCGAGCTGACGATGGGTCTGCCTGGCGAGTCTGTATTGCGCTTGTGTATCTTCGGGAGCGTGTAAAAGTGTCTTGACTTCGGTCTCAACGAGGTCTGCAGCTGTCTTCTTGTTAATAACGCCCTTTTCTTGGAGGGACAGCACTAATCCTCTGACTATATCCAATATTAATGTGTCCCTACCGGGCCTAACTCGGCTAAACAAGTTGCGTCCGCACGAAGCCGTCGCAGGCCGTATGGTTTACATGTAGTGGATGCCTAATGGCACGCAAAGTCCACTTTGAAGCACTCATTGAAGCTCCACATTGCATACAAGACTAGGACCGGATTGTTACAAGTTGCCACAAAGCTAAGCTGCTGTGGTTGGGACAAGCGAGGTCGTAATTGTGTTCACGGCGACAGAGTTCCTTGAGCTTATGCTCATTATGCAATCTACCATGTAGATCTTGAAGATGCGACTAAAACAAACCTACGTGCACTAAGCGCACTGTTGGCATGCTGGAAATGTTGCAGCTTGGCAGAACCAAATCCACCTGAATGCATTCAACTGCATGAGTCATATGGCCCTTTCCGTCAAAAGTTCAGAGCTCATGGCAACAGCTGTAATCGAATCAGCGGTGGGCCCGGGACTCCCTACCGCTATCGATATCAGAGAGAAACAATTTCAAAAGCTCAGAGATCACAGCAACAGCTGCAATCGAATCAGCGGCGGGCCCGAGACTCACTATCACTATCGATATCGGAGGAAAACAATTTCAACAGTCCAGACCTCACGGCAACAGTTGGAATCGAGTCAGACGTGGGTCCGGGACTCCCTGGCGTCAAGAATCTGTTCTTCTTCCCTTTATTTCACACAGCTTCGGAAAGGTTTTCCTCTGGCGATGTATTTAGAAGGGTAGACCTCGGTTCATGGCTGACAAACAGCTGCAGCTGCGCTGCATGGCTCAGTTGAAGTATGTACGCCTTCTCCCCATACATTTTGATTGGGAAAAAAAGACGCAACTAGCATCGACGCGATAGCGCGCTCTGGCAAATAACGGTTGCAGCGTGACTTACAGACCTCCCCGGACACACACGCATACACACACACACACACACACACACACACACACACACACACACACACACACACACACACCACGGTCATTCTTCCCGGTACATCTAATGACGTCACGGAAAGTTGGCGCGAAATTTGAGACTTTTCGCGTCACGTGATCGACGGGCGCTGCTGCTGAAGGAGCGCTAGTAGCATATCGAGAAAAGCTGGCTATCTTGATATTAGCGCCGACATCTACGCAGGAAGTGCCGTGGTCAAGTGGTTTCTCTCATGAATAGCGATTATCCTCTTTCGGTTTCTCGCTTCCTCACAATGCCACGAGGGAAGTGTTGCATTTGCCGGACTTTCAGCAGCGGTACATTTCGATCATCGGCAGCCTTCGAGCACCGATTTGGTAGTCTTCGGCGCCCACGCCGCAAATCGTTCCGGCAAGCTATGCACGAACTGTCGCCAGAAGTGCGAAAGCAATATCCCTGTCGACGCCGAGTGTCTCATAGTAGACAGCCGTTCAGGCCAGGCGGGTTGCAGGAAAAAGCGATGTATACAGTCTAGTATCCGCACATTGAGGGCGCAGGTACACTTGATCATCTTCAGGCTAAACACCACCAGCAAGATTAGAAGTAATCATTATCAATTCTTTTTTGAATCCTGTTGGTAGGAAGGTAATCAACACCTGTTGGGCTTAACAGACCTTCCAGAAGACTGCCTCCTTCTGCTTACAAAGTATCTGAGTGGAAAGGATCTCTTATCACTCTCATTTACCAACAGATAATTGCCACTAATTGGGGATAATGACTTCACGTACAAAAGTTTCACAACTTTTAATTACATGATCAAAAAGTAAGAAAAAATTAAAGAATAATAAAAATCCAATACCACCCAAAGCCACTCAGCAAATTGACTACAGTTCATGTAAACATGGCCACCTGGATAA
>JAOWAW010122975.1:9501-23555 GCA_028565695.1 Nicola tetela
CGTTTTATGTATGGTCAAGTACCAAGCACTGAAAATTATTGATTTACAGTATGTAACTTCGATTTAACCATGCAGCAGTGATGAGGCAGCAAGGCATCATGATAAATGCGCATGTGCATCACTTGCTATTTCTGGTGTACTGTTGCTGCATGTAGCACGCTGACCACAAGACTAACATGAATGATGCCGATATCTAGCACATTTATGAGAAGGCCTAGGAAACCAAAAACAGAAATCTGTTACTAAAACACCAGGGTAAAGATGGGCTGGAAGAAATAACAAAACCAGTCTATTACTCATGGAAATACAGGTATGATAAAGCTAAGTGATGAGAAACAGGAGAATGGTGAACAGTTGCTTGCCACTTAGAAAGGACGCCAGGCAATTATCCATACCATACATAATATACTGTATATATAAAGCTTACCTGTGTGTGTGTGTACGTGTGTATATTACGTATACAAACACACATACTAGTATATAATGTATGCAATATACCACGAGCCGGAGGGTATATGACAGCCACAACCTGAGGGCAAGTGGTATATTGCACATAATATCAAGCTGATAAGTACTTGTACAGTACTTTGTTTTTCTTCTTCTCCTTTCTATGCGTAGCATTATACCTGAAAGAAAGCAAGTGTCAACTGTGCGATGCTCTGGAGTCACTGGCTGTTGGCAAGCAGTCCAAAGTGGTGCAGTTGCTTGGAGCACAGCTTTCAATTCAACAGTCTTGGTTCGAGCCCTCGCCAAGACAGCATTTTATTTGTCACTTATTTTTCCTTCTCTTTCCTTCCTTTCGTTCAAAGTCTTCTTTTTCGTTTCCTGCCATTAAGTGTGGTATATTCCTGGAATATACCACACTAAAGTGTGACTATCTGGGCCTGTGGTAGGATGTAGCTGACATACGAATGGGAAGATTTTTCTGTTTCTTTTCACTTCAATAGGAAACCAAATTCCAGAGATCCGGTAATGGTGCAAAGATTATAAACAACATACTAAAGTGTGGTATATGACACTACATAGTGGTGTAATACAAGTATGGAACCAAATGGGGACAAGATGGCAGACATGGGGATTATATACACAAACACACACATACACATGCATAAAAAAAAGTCATAATCAGTGCTGTCTTCAATAGGTTTTCTTCATGTTTAAGGAAACAGACTAAAGCCAGCAAAAAAAATAGCTTACAGCTTAGTGTTTTATCTCACAAGACCCCAATCATAGATTAGATTCCATCAGAAGAGAGCCCTTTCACAGTATGTACACAATAGAATGTTGAGTTACTATAGAGATGCAAAGCACTAGTCCTGCAACAAACAAACAAAAATATAAAACAAACAAACAAAGAAGACGGAAAAGAAAACAGATGAATTAGTCAATCAAACCTATTTTCTGACTTATGGGAAAAAGATGAATTGGTCAATCACACCTATTTTCTGACTTAAGGACCAGATATTACACCTATTTTCTGACTTAGGGGCCATTCATAATTATCGATGTTTTTTAAATTCCGGTCCTGAGCCGGAAGGGGAGGGAGGAGTCAGAGCCTGTGCTGAAATTAAAAAGTAAATTTTTAAAAGAAAAATCAACATAGGAAAATTCTTCTGTGGTCGTGATTGCTAGATCGACTTCAACAAGCAATGTCCACTCCTGTGGTCAGTTGTGTGTCATCGACACGATCTGTTTAATCTATGAGCACTAGCACAAGTGGGACGGTGTTATGAGTACTCAACTACTGTAGGTCAGTCACAAGCATGTCAGCTTTCTGCTGAGCCGGTTGATGACGCTAGGACTACTCTCACTTGCAGCCAGTGTTGTTTATAATCTTTGTACCATTACCGGATCTCTGGAATTTGGTTTCCTATTGAAGTGAAAAAGAAACAGAAAAACCTTCCCATTTGCATGTCAGCTGCATCCTACCGCAGTCCCAGATAGTCAACCTGGCTATTGTCTAGTCAGCACACTCGTGGCGAGGCACAGAGGCTTTGCAAACTTATAACAAGTTGTTGCAAGGTGTTCCAGTCAAGACAAAGTTGTGGTGCCCGAGGCTAAGCAGGAGTCTACTATGTACTGTAACATATAGATGCCAATTACAAGTGATGATCGCACAAGTCCACTCCTGCGTTTTCAGCCATGCTAGGCATGATGACCACTCTTTTCAAGTGTTTTGGTATCAATTTTTTAATGTGACAAATTGAAGGGGGTAGGGGGGTCAAAGTCTATTTGTCCTGAGGCTGGAATTTAAAAAACATCAATAATTACAGACAGGCCCCTTAATGACCAGATGAAATTCCATAAATTGCAGAAACAGTGCCAATTAGGAATAGAGGAGTAAATTTGACTTGCTACAATGTCTAACTACTGCACTAACAATCCCTAACAAACGATTTTGGTTAACAGCATAAAATTTGCAAGACCACCCATAAGTGTGAGCCTTGTATACAAAGTACATTCTGCCAGTGTTTGATCAGCTCATACACCACAAGCTCTAGGCCTATCCATGGACTTCAGAGAGGATTTCAACATCTTTTGAAAGCTAAAATTTCAAATAAATGTCAAACTGTCACTATCATTGACCACTTTCCATAATTACAATTCTATCTTAGCGATTGTTCAGTCTTTGTAAATACCGAAACCCAGAACAGATGTCTATTTAATTTAGCAAATAAGTGAGGTTTGCCTGTTTTGCACCCACAAATTTTCACAAAATTGGCTGCTCAGGGTGGATATGTACATTTTCAACCTGTAGATACTTTACCTCATTTTGTGACCAAAAACTTCTGTGATTTCAAAAAAATTACAAAAGTTTCTGAACACCAATATTTCTGGGTTTAAAGTGTCACCGCTTCCTTTTAAGATTCCTCAGTGTTCTCACCTTACATTCACCATTTGAAATGTAAATACTCTATTAAATTGAAAGGGACACAGCCACAAGTACTGGACATTGAGCACTGACCATACATTAGACTTTGGTCATTATTATTCCTCATCGAGTAATGGGTATCAGGTCAAGTAAATGGGAAAATCAATTTATTTTTATGCAAGAGTTTAGTTTTCCCAAAAACATTAAATACATTCAATCACTTGTGTGCCATATCCATTACCGAACTGTTTGTGTGACATATAATTTAAAAATACTAGAGCTGTCACTGCCAATCAGTCTTCCTACAATCAGACTCTGGGATACACTGAGGTCCAAGGGAAAGGCCTAGGCAGGCCCTGATGCTGATGCAAATTACGACATCAGAGACCTTAAAAGGGCAGCTAATGCATTCAAATGTAATAGTAAATGATTGATCTTATTATTGCTCCGAAGTGCCTTATATAGCACATGTTCACAATCGGAATGTTGCTGGCCAACTGCTTCGTTTGCAAGACATGCTATTATGAAACTATGCATATGAGAATGGTCTCTTAGACCAGTAACTCTTCTTCCTCTACGAGGAGTAAGGTTGGGGTTAACTTGAGAGCTCATTTATGAACAATGGTATCTGTAATTCCGTGGAAAAGAGTCTTACGGGCCTGAGGATGATGGAGCAAAGATCACCACTGTGATATGTTCAACACAATTAGACTCTTTTGTGCTTATGACCCCACGCAAACTCAAGTTTGTTATGAACAACTTCGAAGGGACGGTTTTGAATGCTTAACAGTTTCATTTGTTCGTTCGTTAAGAATGCAAATATTCATTAAGCAAAAGATCTCCCCACAGTACCCAATTTTCTTCAACTTGACTTTCAACAAAAGGAGAGAAACACTTTGCGCACCTCAAGGGATAAACAGTTATAATGCCTACTCTCAAAGTACGACTGTCGAAAAAATGGTGGTTGTGACAAGTGTTATAAGTAACAACTATAAACTTTGAAAACAGTCAATTTAACAAATTCAGTCCCAAAGCTCAATGCTGGATGAGGGAGGGGAAGGGGTTAGTGCATACTAGTAAAGCGTAACTAAATCATCCTCTATCAGCTCCTGATCTCTTAAAAGTCTTACGGTTACCATGTTTTAACAACTACTGCACGCTGCAACACTGCCCACTGTGACGCGTAATTCAGATAAACAGGCTATCCTGCAAACTCCTGATTTTGTAGTCTAGGAGCTTGCGTTGGTTCCCTTGCGTCCAATGCAACTACTAGTACTAACGTTCCACCAAGGAAGACAAGAACTAACCAGATTCTCGGACAAAGAAGGCTGGCTTCACGCTCCGGAAATCAACAAGCAACAGGAGGTATTTCAGTTGGCAGAATATTCGGGATACAGCCAATCTGTTAGTGAAAGCCTTCAAAACCGTACTAGCATCCAAGCAACAACGGACACTCACATTAACACTTCTCCTCCAGTAGTCCATCCTTAAACAAGATGAAGTAGGGCGTTGAACCGTCCTCTCTGTAGTTCATGGGGATGGCCATTCCCTCAGGATTCATGCTTTCGCCAAGAAAGAACTGCCAATCTTTGAAGCAACCGAGAATCTTCTTGATTACTGCTGGCATACCCTTCACGAAGGATTCGACGCGATCGGGGTGCTCCTTCTCGAGGTGAGCCTTAACTCGCTTCATGTAGTCCTTGATATACGTCTGGTAGTCCTTCTTGTTGAAACCAGTCTCAACAAGACGGTTGGCAAGGACGACGTTGATTCCAGAGACAGCCGTGGCACTATCAGCTTGTTCCTCACCTCCCTCGGCTGACGCGTTGCCGCCAAACATTGCATCACTGATTTCTGTTGTCTCTGTTACAGACTGAAACAGTATAGACACATCGCTGGTAAGAGATGTATCGGAAGTGCTTCTTTAGTCGAGATAGCCCTCTTTGGGATTCACTATACCTTTCCTTCGACTTCATAGTAGAGGTCATCAACCAACTTCATCGGGTAAGTGTCACTGCATAGCTCATCGCCTAGATGTGAAACAGTTCAGCTCAGTTCTAGCAAAGAAATTATAGTCAACGCCAAAGCAAGAAAAACATACCGGTGACGACGTCCTTGAAGATCTTCATGTTGGCAAGCGAGTTTCCACGAACACAAAAGTAACGTCGCACGTGTTTGAGCTCTCCACGCCGCGACAGACAGCACAAAAGGGACGACAACTCAGAGTACAAAGCCTTATGTACACTCTCTGAGCTGCTCAGCTGAACATCCTGAAGTTGCGCGCCATTATTACAAACAAAATGGCGTCAAACTCGCTTCACTTCACTGCTTCACGGCCGTTGGCGTGTGTGCGCGTGGGAAGATCAACGAATGCGTGCTATACCTCTGCTGGCATGTTGACTACAAGTAGATCTACATGTAGTCCAGACCAGTTGCTGAGTTGGTAGATGTAGATCTACTGGTAAAATAGACAAACATGTTCTACGCTGATATGATGAACGCTGATAGTCGACTTTCTGCGTGGGAGAAATGTCGGAGTGTTGAGGAAACTGCGCTCATGAACGCAAACTACCTTGTAGGTTTTCATCAGTTATAACATTTGTTCACCGAATGAATCACTAAGCAATGGAAGTATGGAAGGAAATAGAACGTTCTGAGGAGGTTTTCTGCTTGGCGAGTGCTCCATCTGGCTACGTGGCGTCTGCTGGCGATGCTGGTGTCAAAGTATGGAGTGCAGAGGGAAAGGTCGTGCACAGAATCTCTCGACCGCTTGTAAGCATAGCTACGAACGTAGCTTTCTTCAACAAGCGAAGTGATGCTCTCCTTGTAGCAAG
This sequence comes from Nicola tetela, assembly GCA_028565695.1. Taxonomy (NCBI): domain Eukaryota; kingdom Metazoa; phylum Porifera; class Calcarea; order Clathrinida; family Clathrinidae; genus Nicola; species Nicola tetela. Next base: position 15,208 of record JAOWAW010122975.1, read on the forward strand.
TGGAACCGATGTCTTGTCATTTGACCTGAGAAATTTGTCTGCTCCTGATTCTGTATTTCCTGTTGGAGACAGTGGAGAGGAATTGAATGACTTAGGAATCAGCGAAAGGGACCAGTTTGCGGCTGCTTGTGACGATGCCGGGGTTGTACGCGTATTCGACTTGAGAGCAAATTGCCTGTTCAAAACCATGCAAAGACAACATGCAAACATTTGTTCATCGCTTGCGTTTCGCCCACAACGGCCTTGGCAAATCGTGTCGGTTGGCTTGGATTGCCGTTTAGTTAGGTGGGATTTTTCGCGAGGGCGTCCCCTGCAGGTTATTCACTTTGACCAAGCATGCGTCAGCGACCACGCAGAAACAGAAGCAGGAGGCTCACCAGTGGGTGCGTCATCTATGATTAATCCGCCAATGCTGCACCAAGTCGACTTTCACCATCGCGGAGATTGGTTGATTCTGGCTGGAGGGGACTCTTGTGTTCGGTTGCTACACGCCCCATCTCGGAGCCCATTAGCAGAAGTGTTGAAGTGTGACAGTGTACACGAATCTAGCGTATCCCAAGCTCAGTTCACTCATTTTGCCCCTGACAAACTAGCACTATCTGGTGGAAATGATGCAAGAGTAGTATTATGGAACTTTGAAGATTACTTGCTGGGAAAGGCCAACTCCAAGTCAACTACAGCACCTACCCATCCTGGTGTGCGTAGTTCTAGTATCAGCCAGCACCCTGCGGCTGTGAGAACATGGCAGCATTCATCCAAAATTAATTGGCTGGCCTCAGGGTGGGATCCTTCTGATGGACGCATCTTTGTTGCTGATCAGTCGTCAAACATTTCAGTTTACAGAGTTGACCAGTAGTCATGCAGCATGGTTGCATACTCTTGCTTCATGTAGTGGGTCTGTCATGATCTGTGGCATCATTGTCATATTCCCATACCTCTTGCGGGGGTTGTTGCACACGTAGTGCTTGCATGCACTGCCATATGGTCTTTATGGGTTGCTGTAGCAAGGGTACGTGTTCTGTAGGTCTTGAATCATATTATGGGGGCTCTCATGTGTTGTTGAGACAAAGAGAGACTATTGAAATTGAGCTGGAGAGAGAGACAGAGAATTTTCTCACAGGCACAATCTTGTAGGAAGCTGTCTACTTACATTCCTAATAAAAAAAAACCTAGTTAGTGGCAGCAGAAGCTCTGTAGAGCCAGGCAATGTACACAGATGGTCATGATTTTTAGAGTGATTGATAGACAGTTAATCTTCCAATGCTCGACAAGTAAGCGCTAGTTTGTACTCTTTAGTCCGTTTCTGAAGGACCCTGTTATATGTCCAAGCCACAGCTAGCAGCCAGTCCTAGCAACATGTAGTAAGTCTAACCCTAACCTTAACCCTATACTAACCCTATCTACAGTTTGAACATACATGTATAATAGCCAAATTTCATAAGTATAGGTGTATGTTGCCTATGGCAACAAACAGAAAGCAATGTAACCCAGATGGCTATACTTTGAAATTGACTATAAGTCTGGGTTTTCATACCAGTGACCAAACGCTATCCAGTCCAAGAGAATCATACCACCAACAAATAGGCTAGCTGATGAGTCAAAAAGCATTGCATTGAGTGCACAGAGCTCTCTCACATGAAAGTATTCACTGAATATTTTAGAAGCCTTTCACACTACCGGAATAGTCACAGATGTGGTAATTCTATTTCATGGCTATGAAGTGAGTTGTGTTAACACTTGCAGTGAAGTTGCTGTGCACCAATCTCAGTGGTGCAGGTGGTTAGCATGCACAATTTCTATTCAGGTGGCAATTTTGCACAATAGAGGCCATTTACTGATGTAAACCATTGATGGCTAAAATGGTGCCAGGTGTCATGTTGACATAATGGTGAATAGTTCCGACTGCGGGTTCAAATCCACTCGAACGTTCCTTTTCTAATTTCTATAAGTGATGTTGGCAGTCTCAGCCATACCTTCATCCAGGGACTTAAATTGGGGAGGCCTCTAATCTACTCCAGTCAGTAAAGCCATGCACCAGTCTATAGTGCAGAATAAGACTATGCAAAAGTCCTTGGTTTGCAAAAATTTGCCACTGGCCAATGCAGGTAAAAGATGGATTTGCATTATGTTTATGTATATAATTATATATATTTTTCTTTCTCTCTTTTTTTGTAAGGCCAATTGTTGAGTACATTTTTGGCTCCACTCAGGGGTGTGCAGCTCTCAGGCTCAACATCCAAAAACACAGGTGGTCTGTGCCATCGGCTGTGACTTTGTCCCTGAGTGAGCAGAAATAGGTGCTTATCACATTGTGGTATATTGTTTAGGGTATTATTATCATACAGGAGGGTGACTGATGACTCTGAGCCTTGTTGAAATTAAATAGCACATTTTCTGAATTAGGACTACAAAGTAAGCACTTAAACAATACAGCAAACTGTCTCCTCATCAATTTGCCTCCCAAGTTCATTCACTCCCTTGTACTGAGCGGTCTAGGCTTTGGGACCATTACCATGGCAACGTGGGTAGTATACAGTATGTATATACCACATGTACATGTGCATTTTTACTGTAGTGTGTCTGGACTGATCTGAAACATGTTTGATATGTATCCATTGTGCTCTACACTAACATCAGGACACGAATGCCAGGCTGAACGTTGGGCAAAAATTGAGAACATGGGCAGGCTGAAAAATTCACAGGTTGCATGTACATATGTACATGTAGATGTAGTAGACCAAGTCTATATGCTACTGTATGTGCATCCTTTTAACCTCAATGTTCTTAGTGTACTAATGTTAATGTACATGTACCAGTATTTCATAAAAATACATCTACATCTACATGTGTATGACATGCTGTTCGTAGTCTGGTATTACTGTATTAGTATATCCTGTAAACCAAGAAACATTTGCATCATTCAAATTTGCAATACGCAAGCTTCACCTGTTTTGCATCTAGATATTTAACGCAATATTCCGGTTCCTCTCAAGGGCGTAAGGGCACATTTCCAACATGTAGGTTGTTGGCTAGTTCACTGACTGCAGAAACTGCGAAAGTTTCTGGAACGTGGATGTTTCTGGGTTTAGAGTATTTTATTTCTCGAATAGAAGCAGCTTTCGTAAAATAAAATGACACAATACAAAGAATCAACTTCAAGCGGTAATAAAAGACCGCCACAACTTGCACCACCGATTGAAATCTTTAATTTTTATTGCGGTGCAGCAGTGCAACCTGGGGAAAGTCTGGGTTCGAAGACTTTCATATTGTGTATTGTATCCGTTGACATGGAGAAATATGGCGTCGACTCGACGTAACTGCTGGCCGGGTATACCATGGTATACAGGTATCCGTAGACAAATCGTGCAAGTTCAAAGTGGCATCTGGATGAAATCGTATTCAGCTCGGCTCCGACACAATCGTCATGACGGTGCTGACTTTGGATTTCTCTTCTTTGGTCTCGGGATCTCTTTGTTAGTGAACGACTTTCAACTTTGCCACGTTTATCCTTGCTTTCAGCACAATGAAGTGAGTGTCTGCTTCCCTCGTGAAAGCAGAAATATCCCATATTCTTGAAAATCTGTATACGTTTTCTCTTTCTATTTTCATTCAGTCCTCTTACTCAAGTTCGGAATACTATTAAATTGACAGAAAGAGAGCTTGAGCTAGGCGTCAGTGGCGGCTCCAAGGTGTCGTGGCATGCCGAATATGCAGGCAGTGCATACGTCTATGCTGGTCAGTTCCATCTCTTGAATGAAGCTATTAGTAAGTCTAGTACCTCTTTCGTCGGTGCTGACTGTCGACTTTTTTTCTCCAGGTGGTCTTCACTTCGATTTAACGGAAGGCGATGTGATTACAGTATTTTCTCAGTAAGAATCAGAGAAACTCTCTTATTGTAATCGATTTAAAAATGAAGACCTTGTCAAATTTCGGTGTAGGGGACATTGCGACACAACAGTCGTGTATGCATGCAAGTGAACGCTCATCCGAGCTAAGAGGGGAGGCTTACATACATACACACACATACAAGCTAAGATAGAGGCGTATATACTTCCTCCGGTCACAAAAACTTCGTGACTTTTCTCCCCCGCAACTTTTAGACTTCATTCTTCGTACGTGGCACCATGTAGCATATTCAAACTTTGATACAGAGTGTCTCCGGACTACGCTAATGAGGACTAAAGCTAACAAGAGCTCTTTCTCAATAAACAGCGTCAAGTCTTGTCGCGACCAAGTTAAATTGAGGACTTTAACTTCCGTGTTCGATCGCATCCTGGCGCGGACACAAACAGAACAAACTGGTGCAATTGTAGCAGCTGCAAATATTGATACACACATGTCCGGACAATAATCAAGACGACGGGAACTAACAATAGGGTTTCCAACAGCGCCAGTTCTCGTGGCGTCCTGTTTGATATCAACATTGTGTGAACACAGACAACACAAACAGAAGGAAGACAAATAACAAAGATTGGGCTTGGCGTTCGTGATGAAAGAATGGCTACAAGATAGAGGAATGTGAAAGAAATAGCTGCCAAGGTTGTTAATTCTGCAGCTCCACCCACATCACGAAGCATGAGCATGATTCAGGACAAAAGGATTTCAAAACGTCGTGTGTAAAGACGTGACCCTCCGGGCAGAGGCGCTGACACACGGAGGCTGCCTCACAAAGGCAGCGTTTGACCAACTTTGGTCTGATTTTCGTGATCAAAATCTCAAGGCCAATTTTCTTTAGAAGCAGCTGAAATTGTTCTGAGAGCAGTTGAAAGAGGGCAGGCCGATGTCATCACTAGGCTGGTCAAGAAAATGAAGAGTGCGGACGGAAGTGTGTCAAATTTAGGAAAGATGTTGCCAAGTCACTCATTCATATCAATAGTCGTCACTGGGGAATGCTGTCGTACAAACGCCTAGCTGGAAAACTCTCTGAAGAGGGAATCAAGTTTCAAAAACGACAGTTCAAAAGTGGTGCAAAGTCCTAGGAATGGTGTGACACAGGCGATACATCAAGCTGAAGCTCACCCTGACTCACAAAATCCAGCAGCTGTCATTTGTCTTGCAACAGGTCACGCGACACACTCAGCAATTCACGGATCTCAATGACGTGGTTCACAGAGATGAGAAGTGGTTTTTCTTGATGAAAGATGGCCGGGTGTGCCGTGTATTTCCAGATCAGAACAGAGATTACAAATTGCCAGCTTCCCCAAAAATTTTCCACAAATCCAGAATGCCGAGGCTGATGTTCCTGGCCGTTTGCGCTCAGGCACGACCTGAGTGCGGTTTTGATGGCAAAGTTGGCCTATGGAGCTTCACCCTGGAGAGGCCAGCAAAACGAAGCAACATCTGCACAGGAACAGTGATGGGCGAAACATTACTTCTTGAGGATGTTGCTGTTGATGCAACTGCTTATCGCCAGAAAATTATTGGAAGAGATAGTGTTTTTGACTTCTTCGAGATGGAAAATGTAGTGGTTTCATGCTGACGCCAGATATAGCGTGAAGAACAGTGTGCACCAGCCTTGTGGTGAACTCGTGGGTGGCAAGTGGCAATTTCGCCCCTTGAGCAAAATGTGTCCAGAGGCCGGCCAGCTGCTAAAGTACCATCATGACGGTGCTCGTCTGCACACTAGTCGTACGAATACTCTTTCGTTCACACAGCATGGTAAGATGAAAAAGTTCAACATCAAGGTTGTTGTTCAGCCTCCGCAGAGCCCTGATCTGACAACCTGGCTTTCTTCAGCAGCCTACAGTCAGATGTCTTTCTTGTGGCTAAAGAAACCAGACACGACCTTCTCGAAGCTGTAGTTAAGGCCTGGGAGGGGTATCCACTCAAGAAGATCAAAGTGTTTGGCTGTCTCTCTATGCGTCCTTCAAGGGCATCATGGAGAGTGAAGGCGACAACGATTATCAGCAACACCGAAGTACACGTCATGACCACTGCACAGGAATTGACATCACTCATCTGTCTATGAAAGCCATTAAAGGCACTGAGAAATGCTGCACGAGATGAAGGAGCATGTGCTCCAGAATGCTGCATCTGACAATGTACCCATGATGGACAAGGAGTCATCAGAAGATGAATTGCAGTGCAGAGCAAACTAAATCCATGACCTCTAAAGATCATGTGCATGTCACATCTGAATTGTGCAATGCTCTGATAGTTGATAGAACCTTTTTTTAGCCGCTATATGCTCCCAAATAAACCCATGGAAAAAAGTCACGAAGTTTTTGTTACTGGAGGAAGTACATGCACAACTTAAGAGGGGAAGTGTATATGCATGTATTATTATATATACTAGTACATCTTAGTGATGCAGGCCATGAACATTTTGACTCTCTAGAGTTTAGCTCAAGAGTCCTGTGCTGAAATGATGAAACTACAGCATCACATGAGTACAATGAGCAACATCGGTGCTGTTATGCTTGTATTGAAACTAAGGGGCGTTCTGTAAAATCCATATGTTTCTTATATCTGTACTGAGGACAAATTTTTCCCTACCCACCCACACCTGATTCAGACATGTTAAAATATGATTTGGTATGGTCTGGAATCTTGCTCTATTAACTACATATATTGTTCACATGCTCACACACACACCAGGCTCGAGTCAAGGCTTGGCATGGAAAGAAGAGTGTGGTTGCTTACTTATAGCTTTTGCTACTTTCTGAAATGTCATGTCGACATTCCTACATGCAGATGCTAACAAACAGAAGGCAACCACACTTTGAGTACATGCAGCACCTCACCCAGCCCATGTATCGATAGTTAACTATGGCCTGCTGGATGTGTGCACTTCAGATCCGGATACTCATGCCTGGTGAACCGTATTTTTCAATTTGATTTCGGCTGTATCCACCTACCCTCTTTCATCCTCAGATGGATTCAATTACATCTGGATTTTACAGACAACTTCTAATAGTGCTGTATATTGAATGTTGGAAAAATGTTTTCGATACAATATGATAGTTTGCACTAATGCTGTCGATAAGTACAGCTAGATTAGTGGTGTGAATGTAGTCTTTATGGCAACATTATGATGGATCATGAGTCGTGACAACGTGACTCAGGATTCTCTTGTTGATGAATTGCAGCCCCTGGCTTCATATACTTAGGTGCTACCCTCAATTTCTCCAACTTGCAGAAAGAAATGCGGTAAAATTATAAACATGACAGAAACTTGAAGGTTTGCTAGGCCAGTTTCAACAAAAATCAGAAAAAGTAGTGAATCATCCTTGGTGAAGGGTCCAGTGCCCTTTAAATGTGGATTAGTCAAGTTTGTAACAGTGAGTTAGGGGTTAGTAGTACTCTTCCACGACACACACACGCGCATGCACACGTGTGCTAAGTTTTGACAAAGAATGTTTTTGCATTTACTTGTACTGTCTGCCATGCATGTTTCGTTAGTCTGATAAAGCATCTCCACTAGTGTGTAGATCTGTAATATTACCCTTGTTAGGAGGGACTGAGGGTATCCCCCAATGATTATTCTGTGTGTCTGTGGCTAACTGATTGTGTGACACACACTGAGTATCTACATTTTTGTGGGAGTGACTTTAAGGTAGATCTCCCTTGGACAGGTCTATTGCAAGGCCCCGCCTCTCTTTTGACCCTGGGTTCATACTGTTAGTAGGCCTGCTGCGATTCCCTGCACACAACCTTTGCTGTCTAGACACTTCCTAATCCAGGCGTTGGGTTAGGCCTGTCAAGTCTATTGTAGCATTTGCCCTGTTGTCATGTTGACATGCCAACCAAGTTAGTAGTACAGTTGATGTGAGACATGCTCTTGTTTTATCATTGTGGCATACAACCTCACCCATGTTTTATTATTGTAACGTACAGCTTCACCCATGTTTTATGAGGTGCACAGCTATTTGCAACTAAGCTTAAGCCTGATCACTGTCAATTTCACGCTGACCAATGTTATTTGGCCAAAGAAGGAGAAAGAGGGAGACAAAGAAAAAAACGGAAAATAAGAAACAGATTAGAGGCAGGTTTTAATGAGGTTTTTATCCTTGGTAGTAGTCATTGGGTTGTGGGCATAAGCCAGTCTTGTCCCCTTAGACATTGCCATAGTATTTTTGAACTTAGCAACTGAAAAGACTGTTGCAAATTTTCTTAACAGATTTAATCAAAGTTGTTTCATCCTTGTTGGCTTTTTATAGATATGGTGAGGTGATTGACATTAATCTCGTGCGAGATAAACAGACAGGCAAATCAAAAGGATTTGCATTCTTGGGTTATGAAGACCAGCGCTCGACTATACTGGCTGTTGACAATCTGAATGGAGCTAAAGTAAGCAGGACATTCACTGTAGTGTACATTAATGGATCTGTTGTGTGTGTGTGTGTGTG
>JAOWAW010122976.1:1003-12237 GCA_028565695.1 Nicola tetela
ATTGTGTGTAGAAATAGATTGTGTTTAGTAATAGATTGTGTATAGTAATAGATTGTATATAGTGATAGATTGTATTTAGTTGGGGGAAGGCACATGGGACTTGTAAGCTCAGTCAGTTTGGGGTTAGGCTTGTTTGCAAGTTTTTTTAAACTTCCCTTGCGTGTATTTAGGGTGAGTTTTGTGAGCGAAAATTCTATATCCCTTCTAAGTTGGTATGTGTGTGTTTTTTTCAGCTGGATTGGTGGTGAACATTTTCACTGAACTCTATCTGTTAGTTCAACTCCTTCATCTAATGAGACCATCAACTTCACCCCCGATGTCTACTCAATCGCAAGGACAGAAAATCACTGGTAAGGTTTTCACATTTTCTTTGATGTTGTCTTTTCCTCTCTTTGTTCTGACTCTTATGTCGTTCGCTCTCCTTACCAGAAGCTCTCTGCTTTGGTTCTCTTCTTACCAGTAGCTTTCTGTTGTGACTGATTATTGCCAGTTGTTATCTGTTGTCTTAAATCATCACTCCTTCATCATCTCTGTACCATTTGTTGTCTCACACACTTTGTGCTCTTATTTGAGTAAAACTATTTTCCTGAGAGATTGCTCTTGCGTAGACTGTACTCACGTGTTTTACAGATCAGCTTGAAAAGCTCTTGTCATCTGCTGTTGGCTGCACGTTCTTTGCGGTTACTGCCTTGGAGCAACTTCATTGGTAAGACCACTTTCCTTACCCCTGTAGAGTCTCTGTTACTTGAAAAAGTCTTGAGAATGCAATATTTTTTGTTCTCAGGTATATGTGTACAGTTCATCTGTTTGTGGAGCTATTACCAAATTATGTGTTCTATCTGACTGAATGTAATGAACTGCTAGATTTTGTAATGAATTGTTAGATTTTGTGATGAACTGTTAGATTTTGTAAGGAACTGGTAGATTTTGTAATGAACTGTTAACAATTCACACTGGACTCAGGCTGTGGAGAATAAGGCAGGGAGGTCAGCCTAGAGGACAGGCCATGCACTGCATCTAAATGGTGACAAGTGCTGCCACACAGTGTTGTGCCAGGTCCCAGCAGCAGTGGGCAGGAGCCCCAAATTGCAGCAAAAAATGCCTAAGTTGCGGGCCTGAGCCCAGAATTGTGGCAAAATGCCTAAGTTGCGGGCCTGAGCCCCAAATTGCAGCAAAAAATGCCTAAGCTGCGGGCCTGAGCCCAGCTGCAGCCAAAGGCTGAGCCACAGGCATGAGCCCAGGTGCGGCCAAAGGTGGCAATAGCTGTGGCTCGGCACAACCCTGCAGGCCCACTGTGAGCATAGCAGCAGATTGCCCAAGTAATCAGCTGGTCTGCCCCCACAGCGAACATCCTCCCCCTCTTTATTAACATTAGTATGATCTTTGTCAGTTGCAACAAAAGAGAGCACACCATAATCCAAGAGCAAGGGGATTGAGGGTGGGAAAGGGTGGGAGAAAACTTGACCAAGAGGCCACAATGCAAAAACAGCTTGACAGCACTGCAAAACACATCTGACCTACTGAAGCACAGGCACTAAGAAAAATGGCAGCTGCCCATGCATACGTTATGAAATAGCAATCATTTGCTGATTCAGCCACACTAAGCCTGAGCGATGAATGGCAACCAGCAATTGAGAATACTATACCAGCTTCTAAGGAGAAAGTATATGCATACCAATGTGAGCTTGTTAACAACGCTTTGACATCATGCCTTGTCAAAGCTACATTTAGATTTTGTATTGAACTGTGAGATTTGTAATGAACTGTGAGATTTTGTAATGAACTGTGAGATTTTGTAACGAACTGTGAGATTTTCTTACGGCCTTTGCTTATTTTTCAGTTTTCTGATTCAGTTTGATGGGCACCTTCTACGTCTGCTTGCTACTCATCCAAAGGTTAGAGTTAGAGTTAGGGTTAGGGTTAGAGTTAGTGTTAGAGTTAGGATTAGCGTTCACTGTGTGTGTTTGTGTTTCTTTGTTGAGCCGAACAAGACATGCTAAACATTTACGCAGTGTTCTCTGTGAAGCCAGTTTTTGCCATCTGGCTTTTCATCCTCACCTAGACACTGGCATGGCTGCACTAGAAATTGTGTGATATGGCTGCAGTCAACACTGTGTGATATCGGTACACTAGACACTGTGTATTATGGGAACACTAGACACTGTGTGATATCAGTACACTAGATGCTGTATGATATGAGTACACTAGACATTGTATGATATGGGTACACTAGACACTGTGTGATATGGGTACACTAGACACTGTGCGATATGGGTACATTAGACACTGTGTGATATGGGTTCACTAGACACTGTGATATGGGTTCACTAGACACTGTGTAATATGGGTACACTAGACACTGTGTGATATGGGTACACTAGACACTGTGTGATATGGGTACACTAGACACTGTTTGATATGGGTACACTAGACACTGTTTGATATGGGTACACTAGACACTGTGTGATATAGGTACACTATTGTGTGATATGAGTACAGTTGCTCAGTAGCTGAAGTCTCATCACTTGTCTTGGTTTGGTGTTTTGGTGACAGGTGCTTAAGATGTCACCACAGTTTGCTGAGAAGCTTATGACAGCTGCAAACCTTCCACGGACGGTAAAGGGCAAGAATTGTGTTGTCATGTTTGAATGCTTTTCACAAGGACTGTCTTGTAGTGCTTTTCACAAGGACTGTCTTTTTGTAGTGCTTTTTACAAGGACTGTCTTCTTGTAATGGCTCACCTGTGGTGTTTGAGTGCTTTTCACAAGGACTGTCTTCTTGTAGTGGCTCACCTGTGCTTGTGTGAGCAATGATGTACATGAACTTTTTTTTTAACCTGTTGAGTGCCAGGAGTAATGGGATATGACATACACGTGTATGTCATGTGGCACTAAACAGGTTAATGATCTGTAGCAAATAAAAAATAGAAACTGTTTTCTAGAGACTTTATCTTTTGTTATTCTTTTCATGTGCTTGCAGACGGTAAACTTTGTCATCATATACATCTCTTTGTGTGATAAAGTTTGTGACTCCTGCTGTTGATTCTTATTGTCTGTGTTGAACCATCTCTGCCGTGCGCTGTATGCAGGTGTATCCAGCGGCACTTGCCTCTCAGCAAACATCTGGTGTGTCTTTCCAAGAGGAGCGTGACAGTCAGGAGCACTTCCCTGACCTGCGAGCATTCCATGCTTTCAAGAAGCAAAGGTAGCTTTTCCATTATCCACCCACACACTTAAAATTTATCATTTAGTATAATTTTCCTGACGAAGAGAAAATGAGTTTGTTTGTGTTAGAGAGAGAGAGAGAGAGAGAGAGAGAGAGAGAGAGAGAGAGAGACAGACAGACAGACAGAGACAGAGACAGATAGACAGACAGACAGACAGAGAAAACACCTGCTGAGTTAAAGTGAGCAAGACAGAAAGGAAAGACAGTTTGGGGAGAAGGGTAGAGGTCCTTCAAGTGATGGTTGTGCAGTTTGCTTTTCCTTACAGTAAACATGAACCAACTTTCGTTTTGGTTTTTCTTTTTTTTTTTGTTCTGAGAAGATTAAGGTGAGGCTATACTGGTTTGTGATTCTTGTCAAAAGAGTCACATACTTAAATCACCTTGGAAAGCCAGTTCACTCTAAATGGACATTAGACATTAGTGATTTAAGTCTGTCTTACCATGACCATTCAGGGCATGGTTTTTGCTGATTTTAACACTATTTTTTTCTTAAGGCCATCTTTCTTAGCCAGGTATCCCAAGATAAAGCTGTACTACAGGTTGTTTGTTTTCTGTTTGAAACCCAGTTGATTTTCAACTAAAACCCAGTTGATTTTTTGAAACCCAGTTGATTTTCAACTAAAACCCAGTTGAGTTTTTTGAAACCCAGTTGATTTTCAAATTAAGAATGTCAGTTTTAAATGCTCAATGTTTGACTTCAAACAACTGCCAGTAAATTTATAGGCAGGATTTCAAAAATGAGTAGTGTTTTGTAGTCCTTGAAATGATGAAGAGAATAAAACAAACCAGAAAGGAACAGGTGAGCCAGAACTACACGCTTATGTGTTTTTGAAGTGGCTATCCTGAGAAACCAGCTCCCCACCGTCATGAAAATAGCCTGGTGGGACAGTCACCTGATAATTATGTGCTATTTTTAGTGCAGTGCTCTTCAATAAAGATAGTCAAATCACTCTATCCTTTCAAAGGCAACTAGTTTGATTGACAGCTGTCTCACATGGTCGAACATTCCAGTTTCCGAAAAAATATCCTGGGGTGGTCTATGCGCCCCTTAATAGCTGAATGAGTATTCATTAGTTTGGTTGTTGTTGTCAATTTTGTGCAAAATGTAATTTTTTATCTGTTTTGTGTAGAAATGCTTTTTGCCGCTTGATGCGTGAATGGGAATCATCAGAGAGTCAGGGCAAAGCACATTTGGCTCAGGAGAACCTCCACAAACAGGCCAGGTTTGAGGTTTTCTTGTGGTTTTAAACACCTTTCTAATATTATCACTCGACTGCTTCACTGTTGCTTACCAAACTATATGTTCATATATCAGAGTAAAGATCATATATCAGAAATCCTGGTCAAGTATCCACTGTGAAAACTTAACTAAAAAGGCAGCAAGAGTTTAGGTTAGGTGTTTCTGAAATCTGTGGACCAGTGCTGGAGTGTTAGGAACACTTCTGATCTGCAGATTACAGAATGACCGTGATAAAATCTTTTATTAGATGGTAGTTTTACAATTCTGCCAACCTGTTTGCTATATACACATGCTTATGCAACATTTTCTTTGCATTTTGCATATCATTGAATTTTCTTATTTGCTTATACAGTTTTTTTTTCTCTTTTCCTCTTATGTGGATATTGCAAAACACTGTGTCTCCTTTTGGCTCTTATGTGGATATTGCCAAACACCCTGTGTCTCCTTTTGGCTCTTATGTGGATATTGCAAAACACTGTGTCTCCTTTTGGCTCATGTGATCTACTCATATTTGTGTTTTTTTTCCAGAGATCTACTAGATATGCACTTGGCCAATACAGTCCACTTTGCACGATATTTTGTCCTTCAGCTCTTACAGGTGGGAAGACCAATAGAACAATGGTAACCATACTGCATATCTGGCTGTTTTTCTCTCCGTCTCTGTACCGTGTGTTCAAGGCTCTTTCTCTGTATCTTTCTTTGTGGCTCCCTGTGTGAGAGTGCTTTTGACAGTCCTCCCTCTCCCCCTCTCACACACACACTCTCTCCCTCCTCTCCATCTCTCTCTCTCTCTCTCTCTCTCTCTCTCTTTCTCTCTCTCTCTTTCTTCCTCACCTCTGTCTCCATCTCTTTCTCTCTCTCTCTCTCTCTCTCTCTCTCTCTCTCTCTCTCTGTTTTCATATCTCGTCTCTCCTCTCTCCTTCCGTCTCCCTCTCTCCCTATTTCTGTCTCTCTACTTCCTCTCTCCCTTCTCTCTCTCTCTCTCTCTCTCCCTCCCTCTCTCTCTCTCCCTCCCTCTCTCTCTCTCCCTCCCTCTCTCTCTCTCCCTCCCTCTCTCTCTCTTGCTACTGTAAGACCTTGACAAATCTGTCTGTGTTTTTGTTCGTCTACCTGTGTTACGCACTTTTGAGGTTTTTACTCAAAGAACAGAGGATATGCTCTTGCTCTTTCTTTGTGTAGACTTGTGTCTTCTCACCAGACAGCTGGTGGCAAGGCTTAGCAGAGAAAGACATTTCTGTCTTACGCCAAGCTGGTGACAGCAAACTTCACCTGTATGTCAACAGTTTCTTTTGTCTGCTTGGTACCATCTCTTTATACTTTCTTCTCTTCATATGGACAAGAACAAAGAGACAAACAATTGAACAAATGTTGAAAAAGAAAATTCTTTGTGGTGGCTTGTAATTGGTCAGTGTTTAGTGTTGTAGGATCTGTGACAATGTATGAGAGCTAGTGTTTAGTAACGTCCCTTCTGTTCTGTTTGTAGGAGAGGTAAGGCTAATGCCTTTATGGGGACTGAGGCATATGGTGTCTTTTTAGGGACTGTGATTTAAGTGTTTTTATGTGAACTGGGGTTTATGGCATTGTCATGAGGCCTAGGATGAATGGGGTGTGTTGAAACTGATTTGCATGCCAGGACCTTGATGTCTTCTAGGGTGCTTCCCAAGCCAGTGCCTTCACAATTTTGTGGCGATCGTTGTTTTTTTTTTCTGTAATTCTATTGCAATGATGTATTGCCATGTTTTATGTTTGTTTACATGTTATGTTTAGTTTATATGTTGTATTTGTTTACATCTTGTGTTTGTTTGCATGTTGTGTTTAGATTACAGCGGAAACTGATGGAAGTGTCCAACTGTGGCACTTGTCCTTTGCCATCATTCCCGTGTGCACAGGAATTCTTCCGAAGTTTCATCGTAGTTGCTGCTGAGTCAAGGTATGAAAAAGAAACATGGAGAGAAATCCTCTCGTATTGATGATAGTGGGCCGTGGGACACACTGATAACATTGTATTGATTATAGTGTGCTGTGGGACACAGTGATAACATTGAGATTTGTGCATTGTAGACAGGCAGTTATTTGTTTTAAGTTCTGTGTCAGATTGTTACATGCCTGTCATCGTTGCGCAGCAGCTGGTTATGTGCAGCAGTTTTTGTAAAGCGATCTGTTTCTTGTCTACAGTTTGGCGTTCTTCTATCATCTACAATGTGCCCTGGCAGATAAGATTGTTGAGGTATGTCCCTTGTTGTGATCATTCACTATTTGTCTGTCACTGTGTCATGAGTGTAATGCAATCACTTCAGAATTTTTTTAAATCTTGAGGCCGTTGCTTAATCCAGCAGATGGCTTCCTTGTCTTTGCTTTGTGTTTCGTGTTTTTTTCTCACAGTTGAACAGCAGTTTAAGCACGCAAAAACAGGATGTTGAACTACAACAACTACAGGTAAATACTTTGCCATCCTTTTCCATGTGACATGTATTTTTACTGCTTCTTTCTTTCTTGCTGTACAATGTCTCATAGTCTCACTCAGTCTTTCTCTGGGTTTATTTTCTGAATACTTCAAGGGGTATTTCTGGCTTGTGGCCTTCTGAACTAGTCATGGGACTGTGATTTCTCGGTTATGAAGTTTTCAATATACAGAAAAATGTTGGCTTTGGCAAATGGGCAGCTTGCCTTTGCTTGTCACTAATCAGAAAAACTTACTGGCTGCTATGCGAGATTTCTGTTGTAGTGGTGTTTAGTAGATTGTATAATTGTATCAAAAAATAAATTGCTTTGTTTGTATACTGTGGAAATTAGAAAAAAATTAGACATGGTTTGCTATAAAGTGATGTTTTCTCAATGAGTGCTGTAAGGTTTTAGTGCAAATGAAAGAACAATGAATGTTGTAAACACACAGATAGAGAGAGAGAAAGAAAGAGAGGGAAAAGAAACAAAGAAAGAGAGAGAGAGTTTGTTCATTCATCTGAGTAGAGGACTGTTTTGTATTCCTCTAACTGCAGTTTGTCTACGAAGAGACTGTACAACAGCTGATGCTGTTGGCAAAGTTTCTTGGCTTTGTTGTCTCTCTACCGGCTCAACAACAAGACATCGTACCTCGTAGTTTACAGGCCACTGTCACATCTTACCAGCACTGGGTGAGTGTTTGTCGTAGTTTACAGGCTACAGTCACATCTTACCAGCACTAGGTGAGTGTATCTCATAGTTTACAGCTTTAATGTCTGGGTACAAGTACTCATTTTCACCAGCAGAACTGGTTGCTTGTACTGGAGGCATAGGTTTTGCTACCACCTTTCTATGGACCATATCGATAGTGTTTCACTCTAGCTCTCTGGGCCCACGTGTTTGTTGTAGGTACACTTGGTGTGTGTCTTGTCAGGGTTAGCAATCAAAATGCTTATTGATTCCTGACGTTTTCAGCTCTTACGGTTATCGTCATTTATATTAGCTTCTTGTGCATACTATAATTCTTTTTTTCCCCTTTTAACTGCATACTAGCGCTATGAAGGAATTAATGAGGTATAATTCTCCACTTTAAAGATACAGTTATTATGCATAATACCCCGCTTAGCTCTTGTACTGATGGTAGGATCCTTAAGACATTGGCAAACTTTGACTTTGAATGTGGATAAAAATCATGGGTTTGAACTGAGGGGCAATGGAGTGTCAGCTGTGCTCCTACTGATTATGCCACGAGGGAGTGTTTGCTGATAGCTGTTGAAACATGACTCTAGACAAGTTGCATGTGTATTGCAAGATTGTTTCTTATGTTTTTGGGTGTGTTCTTCGAAAATGAGTGAAATAGGGCTCCAGAGCGGCCTTGGAGCTAATACAAGTACATTTGTCCCTTGTTAGCATGTATCCTGTTAGTGCATAAACCTCGTTAGTATATAGGGAGCACCAAGTCCCAACTCGTGCCTTCGTGTACTAAGCTGCCCCCTGTAGTACATAAACCCCGTTAGTAGGCAATCTTCAATGTATTCCTAGGATTACATACTAACAAGGGACAGCTGTCCATGATTTTCTCACCATTGGCTTTACTGGACTTCATAATATCCTGGGTTGGAGCCTCAGCTTTTTTCCTCGGAGTGGGGCTGGTAATGCATTGGACTTAAAAATCAATGAGACTTAACATTCTGCTACCATCCATGTGTGCATCTGTGTGTGTGTGTGTGTGTGTGTGTGTGTGTGTGTGTGTGTGTGTGTGTGTGTGGGTGGGTGTGCGTGTGCATCTGTGTATGTGTTTGTGTGTGCTTGTGTGTATGTGTCTGTGCATCTGTGTGTTTCTGTGTGTTTGTGTCTGTATGTGTGTTTGTGTCATTCCATGTATTGTATTTTAACTGTTTGAAATTTACTCCACTTGGAATATTGAGCAATTTTTTCGTGTTTGGTAAAATGTTCAGTGGTATTGATGCAGAATTTGTTGTGTAGGGGTGCCAATCACAGGCAAAGTTGCACTTGATAAAAGAAAAGTTGTCCTGAGTACTAATTTAAAAATAATACGGACTTTACAGATGACCCCTAAGTTTATTGGTTGTCTTGACAACAAAATGGTTGTTTAGTTCAGTGTGAAACCTTCACCTTGATCTTCATTGTCTTTGACTTTGTCTGTTCCAGTGGCCGTCTCCGCCTCTCGATCTTCATGCGTGTCTTTGTGGAGCAGCTAACAATTCTCATCTTTGCCTCACTGTCCCTTGGATTGTGTCTTTCTTTGCCACTCTTGGCGGATTGACAAGAAAAGCAAAAGCTTATCACAAAGCATTGCAAACTCTTTCTAGTCTCCACAGGTTAGTGTAATGTTTTTGTGTTGAAGAGAGAAAGACGGCCGTGATGAAGAACAAGTAGTTGTGTCATAGATCTTTGTTTTCTGGCATAATTGTTCATGTGGCAAGTGTTGGAACTCTTCATCCTCAAAAACATCACCTCATAGTCATCACCTGTTAAAGAGCCTCACAATGGGCTTGAATAGTGTCCTTTTATTTTTTGTTACTGTTTTGTCACACATAAATTAAGAATCCGTGGGGGTATGATTTCATCCTTTATGAAAGGGATTCATTCTGGTCACCAGTCCTTGCGTGTTGTTGGGGACAGCTGCGAGTTCTCATGCCTAAAAACGACAGGCCAATGCTGTGCTTATGGCCTACAGTGGTTTGGGTCGAAATTAAGGACATGTTTTGTGGTAGGAACATGAAGAGGGCCAGCTCCTTGAAATAGAAGTGGAAGAAAGATCAGCGTATTGCCTCATGTTCTTCTACTGTTTTTTTTTTTTTGTCACCGGGAAAAGTAAATCAATGGACCAAATGAAACTAACCGGAAGCATTGGCAAACGAAACAACTTAGGCATACCATGACCATAAAAATTCTTTCTTTACTTCAAAGCCATTTCAACTGACAAGACTCCCTACAGAAATCTGAGCTAGGCAATCAGCAATGGAACATATCAAAGCTTGATTCAAACCCTGAAGCACCACATAGGTCATGTTTGGCAGCAGTTTTATCTTGTGGCATTCTCACTCCTTGATTCTCTGAAGGTACTTCTCGTCTGAGTCAGACTTACTCTCATTAGAGAGATCTGACTCTAACAAACCAGTGGGCATGAATTCATAGGCCTGCAGGGCAAGGAGTTCAGAGATCTTTGCTTGATGACAGCAAAATACTGTCATTTCATGGAACCCAGTGTGGAAGTGACATAGCAATGTTTGTGAGCAACAGATGCTTCTAAGGCAAAGTGCAGACATGGTGTGGAATGTATGATGGACACTCCAGTTGGTGTCAACATTGTTTGAGGAAAAGTAGATACTCTCTTATGGTCACCTTTTGTCTACCACTTTCTTGGTTCTCAAAAAATGCTCAACAAATCTTTCTCTCTTTGGAAAGCCTCCCAAAGTCCAAACTTCCCCAAACAACCTTAGGCGTTGATGGTAAAAAAGATGGTTGACCACCTCCAAGATGACGACATGGCTAGTTTCTCAAAATCTTCACACAGAGAAGCCTACATAAAAACGTTCAGCATAACAAATGACACTGCCTGATAGCAAAGTCCTGTTCCAAAACCCAGGACTGCTGAGATATGAAGGGATTTGAGGATGAAAAGTCAGCACCATCTTTCAAAACCTCACACCCAGGCCTGTGTGATCTTGTTGCTTTACTGGTAATTTGCACAAAATTGTTCATCTGCTTGTGTTTTAGTGTTTCTTCTTTCAGTTTTCACATTCTTTATCTGTTGTGGACGTTATCTTTTGCAGAGACTTGTTTCTTGTGTCAGCTGGGCGCACACAATTCTTCCTTCTTCTACTTCTTGGCTGGCTGTTTGAGGTAAGAGAGGACAGTAGCACTATTTTCTTGCTCGATGAAGTGGTTTGCACCATACACATACTCCACTGTGGCTGTGCGTGCTTGAGACGTGCTTGCTGTGGCTGTATGTGCTTGAGACATACTTGCTGTGGCTATATGTGCTTGGGACATACTTGCTGTGGCTGTATGTGCTTGGGACATACTTGCTGTGGCTGTATGTGCTTGAGACTTACTTGCTGTGGCTGTATGTACTTGAGACATACTTGCTGTGGCTGTATGTACTTGAGACATACTTGCTGTGGCTGTATGTACTTGAGACATACTTGCTGTGGCTGTATGTGCTTGGGACATACTTGCTGTGGCTGATGGGAGTATAATTTTACACAATACACAATCTATGTTGGGTAAGCTGTCATACAGAGTTCCATAGGTCAGGCTTCACAGTGGGAGGGGCATTTGCATGTTGCATGTATGTTCATGT
>JAOWAW010122987.1:0-10707 GCA_028565695.1 Nicola tetela
CACACACACACACAGCCATGGAAACTTTCGGGGTGCGGAAACTTGCGGTTAAGACGTGAAGTCCGAGGCACTCTCGGCACTGAACATGCCGTGGTACGTTGCATGGACGTTGATAGTGCAGCGTACGCATTGGATGCATTCTTTTCTTCCACTTGAACAATTTTTTTTCACATGAGTACCTTTCAGGTTACTGTACAGTTTCTAAAATTCAAGCCCATTATTATGTCATGTGTACATTAATTTGTAATGACTTGAAATGTTCATGTACAGGTATACGTATGCACAATACATACACAGCTGGGTACAGCTGGGCACATCCCCCTTCTAAGCGGCCACCCGCCATATGCGGGCAAGTGCACTTTACTCGGGCAGAAGACCTAGCCGCATAAGAGGGGGATCACTGTACTGTATTTCACTGACTGTGTGTGGGCGGTATCACACACAATAATTATTAGTTCCAAGAATGGCTGGCACTGATAAACTACAGTGGGCCATTCACTCTGTATCGATGGCACAGAGGTAATGGCAACCGTTAATACAGAACCAATGCACACATCGACATCGCAAGTCTGCTCCAAGCAGCAGTCCTCTCCCTGGGTTCAGCGCTGTCTTGTGTCTGACTACGGAAGTGTTCTTTAACTTATTCGCACTCACCTGCCGCAGCAGTAATAGTGGTGATGTTTTCAGGACTTGAAGCTGGCAGCAATGGTGACCGCGATACGTGCGCGGGTAAGCAACTCTCTTCAATATCGACGGAGAAGACATCACAGGGAATGTACTGTGGGGCATCTGAGGGAAATCCTGCAATAGAAACAAGAGAATGAAAATGTTACTGTCGATAGACAGAACTTGAGACAGGAAAACAGAAGGCGCCTGTGGCAGACTAAAACAGATAGACGGATAAAAGAGTTGGAATGAGAAAGACAACGACGACGGCAAAGAAGCTGTGACAGACAGATACCAATACAGCTAGCAGGCAGACCTAGATGACCGATGGTGACTTAGACAGGCTGCAGCTGACCGAACAGCACTCCCACCAGACAGTATAAACAAACAGCTACGTACTGTTAATCGTCCACAGACACAGCACCTCGTCATGGGGTTGATTTGATCCAGCACTAACGAGATAGTACCGATCTCCAAGGAGAGCGACTGATACTTCCTGCCAGTCCAGACAAGCCACGTCAGCGAGGATAAGTTCATCAGTTTCTGAAGGACAGCCTTCGCTGTTCGTGACTTTATAGAAATGACATCTTCTGCTGCCATCAGTAGGCAGTTTGTGGCATTCCAACGACCAGGCTTTGTGTCCAAGCGGTAACAGACAGTTTGGCTCGCTTCTGGTGACCGATCTGGGGTATGTACTTGACGCAGTCACGGTTCGCCACGAGAATGCGGTGGTTATTGGAGGTGTCGCCAAAATGGCCAGGAAGAGATAGATGACGGTGGTGCGCCACGTCGAGGCATGAAAAACAGAGCGAGAACTCTGTTCTGCTAGGTAGAAACAAACCCATGAAAGTAAGTTGAATTTTTTCCATTTTTCTTCAGTAATACAATGAAGCAACTACTGCAAAAAGATTTTCGTGAGGTTCTTATTTATACTCCCCAATATCGTGCAAGACTCGAAACGACCATTCAGGCTTGGCCAAGGACTAGCTTGGACCTGTTTCACTGGCCTACCCTTGTCTCTAGACCTTAACCGACTCACAGCAAGCACAGGGGATCATGATAATGACCAGCTGAACTTATCCCTGATAACGACCAAATTAAAAGCCTACACGTTAAAAAGCTGCGATTCACAGGAATAGCCCTTCGGGAAAAGCTATGGTTTACAATGCATTGTTCGCATGAAATTACCCGTCGCTACTATTATCGTTACAGTTCGGGGAGCGGGATCTCTTTGCGTGAACCGTGCGTAAAGCGGTAGAGAAAGTTAAATGTATGTATGTATGTATGTATGTATGTATGTATGTATGCATGTATGTATGTATGCATGTATGTATGTATGTATGTATGTATGTATGTATGTATGTATGTATGTATGTATGTATATGTATGTATCTACCGTTCATTGTATCTAATCCCGAAATGTCTCTCAGATTATTATTATTATTATTATTATTATTATTATTATTATTATTATTATTATTATTATTATCTTTTCAACTCAATAGCCAAATGTGGCTAGTCTGAAGGGTGAGGTGTGATTTACACGTAAATCAGTACAAAGTTGGAGAATACACGTGAAGACTAAAAACAGACTAAAGGAGATGAAGGAAAGAGAGAAACTTAGGAAAGAAAAGATCGAAGAGATGAAAGTGACTTAGTACGTCTGACTTCAGAGGGAAGACTATTCCATTGATTTAAAGCTAAATACAAAAGGGAGCGTTAAAATATTGCTCTCTTAGCTCGAGGAAGGAGTGGTTTATTTGCATTATGGAGAGAGGAGGCCCTGGCTGTTTTAGGCAAAGACCAATGAGGAAATGCATCTAGCAGGTGAGACGGGAGAATACGATGAATAAACTTGAAGGCGAAGACGGATTGTTCTATGCAGTGCCGGGAGTGAAGGGTGGGTAAACCAGCTCAAGCTAAGACAAGTTCATGGGGAGTGTCACTGCGAGGCTCTATGCCACAAATTAGCCTTGCAACTTTGCGCTACAGCCGTTCCAGAGATTTGCTAGCTTGTTTGGACAATCCACTCCATACGACACTGCTGTATTCTAACGTTGGCCGGATAGCAGAGCAGTAAAAGTATCGAATAGCGAGAGGAGTAAGACGCTTACGATAACGTTGAAGCACGCCAATCCGTTGTGAAGCCTTGGTGATGATCGCTTAGACGTGAGTGTCCCAGGTTTAATTTTCGGATAACGTGAGGCCGAGATGCTTGTGGTGAGGAGCCTGTTGAATCGATTCACCTTTCAACGATACTTGCACATCTATAGACGGTTTACTCTTGGTGTGCAAAACCATAACACATGATTTCACTGGGTTGACTGATAAGAGCCATCGATCAAACCAGTCAGTCAAGGATAAGATAACATGTTGCAAACGAGCAGACAGACGATCAGGTGATGTGTCAACAATGAAAGCTGAGGTGTCATCAGCAAATAGATTAACACTAGCATCAGTCGATTTAGTGATGTCATTCACGGAGAGAATCAAGAGTAGAGGGCTGAGTATGGCACCTCGTGGAACTCCTGCCTGCAATGTTTCCCAGGATGACACAGCATGTCCAACACGAGTGCATTGGCGCCGATTGGAGATGTAGTTCTCAAGCCAACGGAAAAGATCACCTCTGACTCCTGCAGCATGTAGCTTAGCCAGAAGACCTCTATGCCAAACCCTGTCGAATGCTTTACGTAAATCAAAGAAAACAGTTCCAACATATTGAGAATTGTTCAGAGCCTCAGACCAGAGTTGTACCGGGCGAGTCAACCGATAAGTAGTGCCATCTCGCTTGCAAAAGCCCGACTGATTGGCTGAGAGCTGGGAAGAGAGAAAGTGGCACAGACGATTATATACCATCCGCTCGCAAACTTTGCTCACACATGGTAATAGAGAGATAGGCCTGTAGTTTGGGAGTTGAGAGCGGTCTTCGCGTTTGTAGACAGGAACAACGACAGCGCTTTTCCATGCTCTGGGGAAAACACTCTCAGTGAAACTGCGGTTAAATAGAGTTGACAGGCTATAGGCGATTCTAGGAACGCACAGCTTGAGCAGACGAGTAGGGATTCCGTCCAGACCAGGTGCTTTCGTTGTAGATAGAGCGGAAAGAACTTTGAACACAGCAACGGGTGTTGTTGAGATTGAAGACAATTCCTCGCTACTGACAGGAAGGTCAAATGTGATTGGGTTTTTATCCTGATTGGGAATAACTGACTGTCCAGCAAGAAATTGATTCAGAGCATTGGCCTTATCGATCTCAGTTGAACAAATTTGGGAGTTTTGGAGATGTAAATCTGGTATGAGTGGACAATGAGATTTCCCAGACAAGGAATTCATATATTCCCAGAATTGGTTGGATGACTGTGAGGAGAGACGAGTGTTCCGATATGTTTTGAGAACGTATGAACGCTCAGCTTTACGAAGAAGACTTGTGGCTTTGTTGCGTTGAGAGTTGAAGGCGACGCGAGTAGAATCCGACTGATGACGTTTAAAGGAAGGGAACTGCGATCTTTACAGCTTGATTTCTCGTTCAAGGGTAGGGGTCATCCAGGGCAGTTGTGTTTGAGAGTTTTGACGCGCTTTGAAGGCACATATTTGCGAATTAAGTCTAGAAAAAAATTCGGCCCAGCAGACCACGCAGAGTTGACGTCAGGTGCATCCAGAAGAGGAACCCAATCGGCTTTCTGTAAAGCAGCGTTCAACTTATTGAAGTCGCCCTTGTCATAACACCAAATTTGACGAGCCACACTAGAGGAGCTGGACAGGAAAGACAGGTTGAAAGTAGACAGTATAGGAAGATGATTTGCTACTGGCGGTAGGATGTCTACCGAGGCAATAAGCTTCTCATCCAATACCAAAACCAAGTCTAGAAGTGACGTCGGACTACCCGATCGATCCAAGTGAGTCAGTAAGGTAACACATGGGTGTAAACCGAGAGCGAGAAAGGATTCCTTCAGTAGCCGGCCAGGAACGTTAGTACTGACAAGCGAACACCAGGTTGAATTTGTGACGTTGAAGATTGGTCTGCCAGAGCAGACTAGGCACGAATTTCTAGTGTCAAGGATCTGCGACTTCATCGGGCCGCGCGCTATAACATGTATAAGGGGCTCAGTAAAATCGCGGATATAGGGGCTACATCACAGTAAGCCGCGGCGGGTATACCATAGTTCGCCATCCTGCACAAACATGAACGAACGTAGCTTTTCTCACAGTCTAGCTGGCATTTAATTTCTGCCACAGCACGACCGGCTGCAACAAGGGTCGCCTAGGGCTGTGAAGACAATGCAATCATTCCATGGTCATTGTTTGTATCGGATGTCATGCGCGCAACTCAACGCCATGGATTGCGCAAGCTTTGCCAGTAACACTGAACGGATTCACAAGCATTACTGGAATTGCGCTAGCTAGGCGCACAGGTACAGCGCGTAGAACTGCGCCAAGAGCAAAGTGGCTTCTGCCGTAGCACTGAACACTGTTTCATCGCTCTTATACTATGCCGTGCATTCCTAAACGCCCTTGGGAGGTATCCATACGCGTTTCATCCCGAACTATCATGATTATGGAATCCCCTGGAAATCATGGACAGACCCACACTCAATGTACTATTCAGTCATAGTGTAGTCATAGAATATAAACCTGAGCCTTTTCTTTCCACTGTTAATTTCCTGCAGTTCACTGAGCAGTGATTTACTAATAATTATACTCACTGCGTCCTTCCACGGAAGCCCTGTCGAGGCTCTGGCGATAATCGTTATGCCTGTTGGCATGGTTCTTGTCCGAAAACTGCACACTCCCGACCGAACGTGAGAGAGACCAGCGGTAGCAGCTGAAATCTGGAGGGCCGATCGCAAGCCCATGGCAAAGATATCCCTGTTCAGAGTTCATCATAAAGCAGCCTCGCAGAACGCTGCAAACCCAAGGACAGCGTTGGTCACATCTAGAGAAAGAAAAAACCTGACAAGAGTGTTTCGAACAATATCAGTCGTCACAAAAGTGCCCTGTTTCCTCTCGAACGGGGCTGTGCTGGGGAAATCCCCGGCTAAAAGTATATATAGCAGACCAGTTAGGCATGTTGAAACAGGTCGCACTGTATCTTGCAAAAGTATGTGCAGCTGCGGCGTTTGTTCCGGGAAACGCTTCAGGGGCTTTTAGCTGAAATGTAGCCCTACTGGTTTCCGTCCTGCAAACTTTACTACAGGCACGATAGAAACGCCTAGTGCTCAAAGATTCTGCTTTGACAATTCTATTCAGCTCGCCGGCTTCCTTCCTAACCTGTCATCTGCTGCTACGGATAGCAAAGCCATCAGGCCCGTTGCACAGACATTTAGGGTGAGGGCAGCCGCAAAGTTATGCTTTTAATCTCCGTGCATTCATGCCAGACTGAGACACATAATTTCTGTGCAGGGGTAAACGCTGTTGACAGCCAGATCTGAGTCTGCAAACTTCATTCCGACCGCGTGCTGGCAGTGTTGTTCTCTCCTAGTAATGAAGTCATTCCCAGCACCCACCAGGCTCAGGCAGTGTTTTCTCGCAGTAATGAAGTCATTCACAACACCCACCAGGTTCAGGCAGTGTTCACTCCCAGTGATGAAGTCATTCACAACACTCACCAGGTTCAGCTGATTACTGCCCTTGGCTTGTGCACGTGCAGCCGCATGAGATGGCTCAGACGCTGTTGCAGCGCTGTGGAACGCAGGCGCACGCCCACACACCGCACCTCCGAACAGAGTGCAGTACAGCGTGTGCAGTTGCGTTGCAAATCGATTGGAGTCAGCTTGGTCAAGTGCAGCCAAAAAAATGGCGAAAAGTAGGGCGGCCTAGGCCGCCCCGTGCGCGACGGCCCGGGCCATACAGAGCGTGTTCAATGAAAATACATCGAACACGAAATTACAAGCTGCCCACATCCTTTCCGAAGGAGGTGTCGCACACAACATGTGGACTACTGTGCATGCCAGCTGTTCGAGTGCGCTGTTGGCTCCAAGCAGTTGCAAGAGCGAAATCGATGCAGATCTTCTCCTTCGGATGCCCTCCTTAAACCCTCCTTAAACCCTGCTGAATACCACCCCTCCTAACTCTTTTCTCCCCTTTATCTTGTTGCTATGTGTTTCAAACAAGGCCGGCTAGGGTAGTTGTCGCTCTTGTCGTTTCGTTCATGCAGTAAATTCTCAACTCGTCTCTCCTTTTTGGAACTACACTGTAGTAGTTACAGGCTTAGAGGCGTTGTAGGCACGCTGGCATGTACACGCCATACGGGCGTGGATTTATTTGAAGCATCGCGCAAGTAGGACTACACTTCATTCCTCGTTGTTGATATTGTGGTGAATACAACCCTACTTGGGTGTGATTGCGTCAAGTGTATGTTGAGGTACTTTGATGGTTAGCGCTAGGAAAGTTCAGGCGTCCTTTCTTTCTCTTATATTGAGTCCTTGTGTTCTATTAAGTTAGATTTTCTTTGCTCTCGTCGCGGTACGCGTGTGAATAGCCTTGTCCTGTCTTGGTGAATTATGTCTCTTCGTGCCGTATGCTTAAAAAGGACTACAGATATACTTTTCACAAAAGTTCTTAATTTTAAAGTGTCGTCCCATGCAGGCGGCACTGACATTCTTCAACAACCGTATGGCACCCATTGTTGTAAAGCTCCAACGGTTGCAGGCTTGAACACGCTAGCTACGTCCATTCATCGCCAAAATCGGAACTAGTGCACCTGACTGTCGCAAGACAGCTGTACTGTTATAGCGAACATCTGAAGTGGGTAAGCGGTGCCTCTTCGTGAAAAGGAAGTACATTGCAATATGAAGCGGCCTAGAGGAATTTTCCAGCCAAGTCTCTCAGTTAAGCCTTGTCGGACTAGTAGTGATAAACGGTAGTACATGTTTCCGGCTCGTAAGGAAACTGATGGCTGTCTTCTTAGTTACTCAAACAAATACATTACATTCCCCCGAAGCAGCTGCAAAAGATCCTGCAGCAGACACGATATAATAAATGCAACGCTGTTGCAAATTTATTCTTACGCCTCAAACTAGGCCATATATCTTATGCTACCTGGCTTCATCGACAGACTGATAGAGGCCTCTTTCGGGAGTATATTTTTCCGCATAATACTTACAAATGATGGCCTTCATAGCTACAAATTTTAACTGCTCGCGAAATTTGGCTGAACAAATGGCCGCAGCCCTCATCCAGTCATAGCTCAGCAAAAGCTAAAATTAATTAGCATTCTGTGAACTTGATCGAAATTCGAAATTAAATTCCCCCTTTCACAGTTGAAAACTGCAGGATGTTCAAATCGACCAAGAGAATCCCTTTCACTAGAGCTCGCGCGTATCATCAGGTTGCGTGCTCCTTATTCTTCTGTAGCTAGCACGATTCCGAGAAGGCATGCCCTGACAGATCTTAGTTGTGCAGGAATTCCAACGATTTCAGGAGTCAGACAATATGGCTGCCGCGCACTAGCACTGTTAGCCAGATCTCGAAAAAAAATGATGAAAGGCTTCGCGAAAAGCAACTACACCGTACATCCGCATTTTTTAGCTGCAGTCTATCACGAGTGTTGCCGTGTCGCCCGCCTTCGATATAACGTGGTAATCTCCCAGCTTGCTCCATTCACATTTCTGTTCTGCCTTCCGTCTGTTTTTTGCCTTCTCTGACGGGTCCAATTTAACAGAAGTTTCTACAGTTCCCGAAATCAGGAATTTCAAATGGAGTGCGGGGGAGACATACCTTACAGTGGGCGCTGCTGCTGGTCTTCCTCTCGTTTGGCCGAGGGTCTTCATGATCATTCGCTGGACAATTCAAGGAACTATGAGAAACGTGCGCAGATGATCCTATCTCGTCTAAAAAGCCGCCAAGGCCAGAGTTTGGTTTCTGCGCGAAAGCTTATCCGAGGTAAGGTGGTGATACCAATTTTGTATATGCCAAAGAAAGAGCCAGAGGAATTGTGTTTTGAATGCCAGGATTTTAATTTGCATCCGAAACGGTCATTGCGGTACATAAGACAGTAGGCAAAGGGTACCGGTGTCCAGTCCTGTTGTGCTTGTCGTGTGATACATGATAGCTCAGTGCTTGGAGCATGCGTGCGCAATACGAAAAGCGCGGGGTTCGATCCCCAGTTGCGCTGCCCGAAGTTTTTCTTTCCTCTAGATCTGGTGCGGAAAGCACTGCGGCCCTGGCATTGGTACTGGAGGGTGGGTTATTCGTACAGCTGTTTCCGTCGTATGATAAATGATAAGTGGTTAGAGCATTCGTGCGCAGTATGAAATGACCTAAATTCTATCCCCAGTTGCACTGCCTGATTTTTTCCTCTTCCCTGGTCCATTGCCAGTGCTTCGTCCTTATGACCGGTGGGTTTGGATAGTGTCGTGAGAAAATGTTCGGTTAGACTGCACTCGGCTCTAGGCTATTCATTTTGATGTTAGAATTTATTATGAGACCCGAGCACTCAATTGTAATGGTATGCCTCTTCAATTTGTCTGGCGCCTTCTGGTACACCATACCTCGCTATCGGCGCTATAGATCGGACCTACTACGGTACAGAAAAGCGAGAAACAGGTTACTCTTTAGAAAGAGAAAAATCACTGGACACCGGCGAGGCTGGTGAGAAAAAACGAAGAAAAAATCAATGGTCTCAGGCGGGACTCGAACCCTCGGCCTTAGATTTGCGCTCCAATGCTCTAACCGCTGAGCTACGTAGCTATAGCACCCCCGTCAACCACATCATTCAACTCCACTTTCCTCACCAACATGGCTCTCTGGCTGCAGCGATCCAAGCTCGGGATGGCTGCCCGCGGCAAGTACTCGCGACACGCTTTTCCTGCCCGGAGGATAGTTGTCAGGGGACTAGCATACTCTAGCCTCACAAGACGAAATAGGAAATATAAGTTAGAAGGAGATAACGCCGGGAAGAAGAAGAATTAGAAAGGGAGAAATCACTAGCTGGACGCCGGCGAGGCTGGTTGAAAGAACGAAGAAAAAATCAATAGTCTCAGGTGAGACTCGAACCCACGGCCTTGAATTTGGGCTCCAATGCTCTAGCCGCTGAGCGACTGAGCCCCCCCCCCCTCTGTGATACAAAAAAAAAAGTTAAAATAGAGAGCTGAAGACGTGGTCAAACACGTACGTAGCCCGGGATGACGAAAGACATACACTCAGATTGTTAGAGCGATCGGTATTCTCAGTACGCGAAGGTACATTACACTCACACCAGCCTGTCCGTCAGCTTTGCATTTTTCTTCAACGGCAGACGTACTCCCATCGGGTAGAGAGCAGATCTAAGTCGTAATGACTTAAAAATGCCGGAAAGTCTTTCAAGAGATTATTATCCTGCCCAAGCAGTCCAATCAAGTATTTTTCCGCAGCCGTAAGCTCTTTGGAGAACAATGCCCTTCAGAGATGCCAGCGCAGTCTACGTAGCGCAATCGACAAGCGAAGAAAGATACTCACCCCCGGTCAGTGTCCCAGACAAACGTAAAATGTAGTTACTTGTACGTTCGTCTAAATCTCTCAAAAGATGCCTTTCATTGTGGCATTTCTCACAAATCGTGCATGGGGCGTACAGGCGGACCGAAGCGCGAAGCCTCCTCCACTTGGTGAACTAGTATCACTATTGAAGAAGGTAGCGCCCGGTGCACCAGTCAACTCACGCAGATGCTAGATTAGCTATCGGCATCATGATCAGATGAGAGAGTTCCACACTGAGCATGGATATGGACAACGTCAGAGCAATTCCCGATGGCACGTCCCATCACAACACTGGAGTATTCCCCACACACATACACATATACATACCTATACACGAGTACATACATGTACATAATATTATTAAGAATAAACATATGCACAGAATACAGCCGCTTTAGTATAGCCACTTCTGGTCTATTTCTCATTTTCTCTGCTCCTTTTCTTCCTTTTGCATTGTTCTGTGTCTTCTTCTGTTGTGTGCGTTTTGGAGACCCCTCGATTAGGGACTCATCTCCCTATTTGGAGAATCCACAAATAATAATAACAATAATAATAATAATAATAATAATAATAATAATAATAATAATA
>JAOWAW010122998.1:0-12236 GCA_028565695.1 Nicola tetela
GCAAATAACTTCATCCCCCCCCCCCCCCCCCCCCGTGGTATAGCGAGATCTACATAACCTTCAGACAGAAGCAAGCAGCGACGAGCATCTCGCTGGTACACTGGGTTTTACCTTACCGGGAGAGCCTTCATCGGGCCAAGTTTCTAGGCTTTGGCCGAGGCTTTTATTGCACATGTTGTAGAAAATACCCCAACCGACCCTTCGAAGCATGCAGCAAAACACTGCTTTTGGGCGCGACGAAGACACGCGAATATTCCGCTGGAGAAAAGGCTGCCGAACCGCAAGTTGAGAAGTTAGAGTATAAACACTATAGAACCCAGCGTTGTGGCTGAGCGCGATAGAATTTCTCGTCAGCCACGACTCACTGTAGCAGTAGAGGAGTAGTAGTTACGTTTATTTATAGTGGGTCGCCCAACAGACAATGTCTACTTCAAGGGGACCTACTGAAAGACAAAAAGAATAAAAGAAGAAAGTAAAGAAGAAATTACGGAGAAAAGAAAGAATTAAAGACAGGAGAAAGGAGAAAGTAAGAAAATTAGTAACCTGTATTGCCAATTGCCAGAGCTAGAATTCAAGGACGAAATAGAAAGCCGGTCAGATGAATCAGACGAGTTTCGGAGAGTAGGATGGGGGCTTCACGTAGATCAGGAGAAAATGCATTCCATAATAGGGGGCACGGTTAGAAAAGGCAAGAGTTTCATAAAGAGATGAAGGTCTTTAAGGGCGGTAAGAAGAATCAGATCCCGTGGTGTTGTACTCATGAGAGTGACGGTGTAACTTGTTGCAAAGGGCTGGAGGAGCAATGTTTTCATGACATCTGCGAACTACACACGCCATTTGAAGTGCCCAACGATGCTCGATTGGCGACACCTTGAACTCAGAATAGGAGTTACACCGTCTTGCCAATTTGCCCCAGCAGTGCACGTTGCCGCTTTTCTCCACAAGGCACTGTCATGTCTACACGTTCAAAGTGGTCGACATTTGAACACGCCTCTACGGCACTCTTCGACGCAAGTAGATCTGCGCACGCGCGAAAAATGACGAAGTCGACACATACTAGTACGCTTCCTTGTACAATTTGCGCGTCCCATCAGGCTTCTTTCATGAAAAGTTACATAATTATAGTTAACTGTGTGTAGAAGTAGGCGAAGTGCCTGAGAATGAAAAAGAAGTGGTTTTATGAGGTTTAGTCACGTCCACACTGCGATAACCTGACTTTAACTTTATCACGCGACACCACCAATAGGTGAGGTTGTTGCAGATTCCGCGGCTTTTGATATTAGGAAGTCTGCTCGGCGATACGTTATATAACGAGCTTTCCTGCCACCGTGACTGCTATCCAGCAGATCCACCAGACGCCTGCACTGCCTGGAGCTGCATGGACTAAAAGTGGAACACGGTCATCTTCCTATTCAATTGCTCCTGCAGTAGAGCTCTCATGAATTTCATAATTGATGATGTAATCATAACACTAAGCTAAGTGGGACACCACTTCCGGATCCATTCTCTTTTCTGTATGTATCGAATGAGAACCTGAGGAAGATCCGGCAAGGTTCGAAGTTTGTCTCTCAAGTGACTCTAGATGTACGATCACGGGGAAGCACTGTTGTAGTGTTGGCTGTACTTCCAGCAGACAGTGGTGGTGTTCGTAAAATTTAAGAACAGCGTTCGACGAGTCTTCCCACGTATGGTCTGGAGCTGTCACTGCATGTTCTCTTTAGGACAAATATCTAAAAAATTAATAACTATGACGCTACTCGTGTAATACGCGAGAGCTCTATACGCAGACAAACCTGTTTTGATGATGTGCACCTCGGAAAGCGAAGGGCTGCTAATGATTTATCTTTGCATGTAATAAGGTGGGCGTCATGGTCCTCACCTGCTCAAACAGTTCGTACTGAACATTCTGAAGGCTGCAGGTTGGAGAATTGCTTTCTCTCAAACTCTTATTGGAATTGAATCACGTAAAAGAAATGGGCGATCGATTGTCCGACGAAAGCCCTCGCTGTCGTTTAGTTTCAGGGATGCCTGTCTGTGTCCAGCCGAGTGACGAAATCCAACCCCCGCACCTAATTGGCTGCAGCTATTCAGCCAGCTGTATCATCACTGAATACTGGTAACTTGTAACATGAGTCTATACCGGGTGTAACAGGTCCTCTTCAAGGAGTTCGGGATATTGAGTCGAATGCCTCTTAAACGTGTTAAGAGCTTAATTATTATTCATTGGTTACAAGACACCGCCGCGAATGGTGGCGGCACCCTGATGAAAAAGCAGGCAGGCTGAAACCGCGGGCCACAGAGCGTGGTTAAGTACTTATAAAACATAAAATAGTTACATGAACCCTCGGCCAAGGATTTGTGTGGATATCTGCTTGCTAATTAAGTTCTGTTTTCAGCAGAAACTGTTTGACTGCTCTAAGTCTGTGAACCATCAGTGGTCTAGATACTTGTACTAACTCAGTACGAACTCTTATCTGGCGGAGTTTGGCCACGCGTGCGGATTACGTATGACCTCCCACTAGCCAAACTGGTTAGATGTTGACTCACCGACTGCGTAAAATTAAAAAAGAAGAAAAAAGGCAGCTGCATATAGTCAGATAGTAGTATAGTAGAGCTTCCCCGGCCATCTTTCATGTTTTATATTTAGCCCGCCGCTTTGGATTATCAGTGTGGCAGTATACTAGCTTTGATTATTGCAACGGAGTTTCTGGAACCAGAAATGCCGTTGATTAGGTTAACACACTTGCCAGGGCGGTTAGCTATGTTAATATCTCGCCGTGATTTAGCCCTACGCCGCTGTAACACCACTGGTCAGATAGCTACAGTGCCAACATCAGTGCTGAACAGCGTTCGACCACATGTCATATGTTCATTGTGGCTTCAGGGGTGTGTACCATGGCGTACGTATGCAGTGGCTGAGAAGGCGGGAGTTGGCATCGGCATGGCACGTCTTTGGGAGTACCCGAATCTGAGTGCACATACCGGCATAATAATATTAACTACATGTCGGTAGACTGAGCGTCCAATATCATGGATGTTTTCACAGACCGGCCTCGTGACAACGAGTCAGCATTGACTGTAGTGGATTCGGGCTGCCTTAGGAGCGAGCGCCTCGACACACGGTAAGTTGTGAATGAATAATAGCTAATGATACTCATAATACAATATCTTGGCTCGACATATACTTCACCAAACAAGAATAATTTTCTACAAGCCATAAAACAAGAAACAAACACTTGAGACATTTCGGTTACAACTGTGGTAACCATCATCAGGCAAAATAAGCCGTACGCGTGTCTCTCAACGGTTATAACTATCTACGCGTCCTCTACTTGTGGGTCCGTTGCGTTTGGTTGCCATGGCTTATTGCATCACGTTAATCCATGTGGGACTAAGCTCCATTCCTCTGTCCTTATTCATTTGTGGCCTCTTCGCGCTAATGTGGAGAGCTTCTTTCACCTTTCGCGGGTGCCAACTCTGTTCAATGCACAGGACACTAGCGCTTCCCCAATCGATGTTGCGCCCATGAACCGCTTGTTTGGTGAATAGCTAATGATACTTGAGTTCACAGAGTGTCAGATACAAACGTTGTACCCTACCGTATCCAGCATGACCTCTCGTTAATAGACACTCCATCTGTCCGTCCGTCCGTCTGTCTCGAAAACAAAAACTAGTTGCCCGACAACACCTCAACTCCCACAGGGAACCGGCGAAAAAAATCACAAATATAGAATGGCTAGATCTCCGAGCAACTTCAGACTTTTAACAAAGACAGCACCTAAAGTTCGACATTTAGCGCAGGAACGCCGAACTTTAGGTGCTGTCTTTGTTAAAAATCTGCTGTTGCTGAAGGAACTATACTAGAGTCTTTCTATATCTGTCTGTCTGTCGTTCGGTACATGTCTGCCCCTCCCAATGCCTTTTGCAGTTGGGTTTCAAGATAAAACTGAATCATGAGGCAGATCAGAACAAGTCAGCAGATCTACTTGTGACAGTGTACGCTTGAGCAATGCCTGAGAGACGTCACAGTAACACCCTGTAACTACAGACTGCATGACTTGGGTGTACAGCAGATCACAAGCATATCATAGTAGATCTACTGTCACATAGTATAGTCGCAATATTATGATACTGTAACAGAGCTGCTGTAACGCACCGACGGACAGTTGCGGGCAGCAAATGTTAGGTGGAAGCAAAGCCACGCGGAGAGATCGATAGAAAGGGATTTGGACGCTACGATGAGAGAGTCAATAGACTCGATACAACCACTCAA
Source organism: Nicola tetela (assembly GCA_028565695.1). Classification (NCBI taxonomy): domain Eukaryota; kingdom Metazoa; phylum Porifera; class Calcarea; order Clathrinida; family Clathrinidae; genus Nicola; species Nicola tetela. The sequence continues at coordinate 4,274 of JAOWAW010122998.1, forward strand.
TCATGATGGTTATTTACGGCCTGGAAATTTAAGGATCACTGGGCGACTGATGAAAGAAACCATGGTTTACATGTCCCTTGTGATAAAAAAAGTAGCGTGCATATAGTACTGACAGTGCTCTTACACAGGCATGTTGTCTCAAGATAGTAATATTAGTAGCCTTACCACTAGGTGCCACGCAAGACTCAGCAGGGTCAAGTCGCATTAGTTGATCGGTAACGGGCATGGTGGTATGAACAGTGGTGTACACGTAGGCCTACCGGTATATGGCAGAGTAGCAGATCAAGTTATCACTGCCATCCGTAACAATATTACTATCATGACCGGCGACGCCTGCTGCTAGCGGAGTCACTGCTCAAACTTAAAAGCTTATAATTCCGGATGATCGGAGGATGGGCTCTGCAGAGCATTGCAGCAATATCGACGGCCTGGTACTTACAAATACGAGCCGCATGCATGGCCGCGCAAAACTGCGTGTTTTTGGCCAACTGCTTGTCGATAGAGCTGTGCGTGAAAAGCTGCAGAGTGACGGTTCGTAGACCACTTTGAATTTTGGTCAATGATCTAATCGATGACAAACGGTAAGGGTGGTTACACATGCCGCAGACGAACAAAACCCGAGGTAGTACATTTTGTTCCTCTGCGGCGTGTTCTTCAGTCAAGTTCTTTGTCATTGGCTTCACAAAAACTGATCAATTTGGCCTAGAGTTCCCCTCGATGTTCTAGACTGCATGGGCTTTGTTCATACTTTATACACAATCTTATCCAATCGCGACACAAGACAGCCTGCTTTCCCGGTCAGACTCCGCAGACGCTGTGATCTAAGAGGCACACACAAAAGCGCTCACCCTCATGATTGTAGTATCATGCCATTTACATAAAAGGTGTGGCGCGTAGCAGTCGACTCCGTGATGTGCGACCTCTCAACAACCTTTGCTGCGCATATCAGCGCATATCAGATTCTTGCGACGGCCACCACTTACGCCCTCTTCCGCGAGACTCCGATATCTGAAGGGTTAAAGGGTTGACGTGGCGCTTCTTGTGCTATCTTAGGGCGGTCAACCACACATGCATTCAGCGCGCCCTGATAGAGACACCGGTTTCAAGTTGACCACTCACGCAGTCAGTCGTGTGTCTGATGCTGTCGAAGCCTGTCGAAGGCCCTATCTGACCCGCGCCTGGCATTCGTTTAGGACGAGTAGCTTTCAAGAGAATCTTCTGTCGGCAGCAGCACAATCAGCCTTTAGCATGCTATTTATAAAGCGCTGATTTGCCTGGTACAGGCTCTTATACTTGACAAGCAAGAGACGGCAGGCAGCGAAAAGTTGGAAACAGTTTACTCAGCTCTCTTGAACCCTAAGGGCTTTTCTTCGCAATTAGCCGAACATTTGCGGTATGACAAACAAAGTTCTCTCTCTTGTGTCAAGTTTTTCTCGGTATTCTAGAAGTGGTAAGCGGTTCACGAACCGCCTCGTTTAAAACGGTGAAACACCCGATTCGGATCCTTCTGTTTGAAGGCTACCGTCTAGGAGAAGACTATAAAACATTGGGATGAAAGGGATAACCTTGATGAAATATATCTGATCTAATGTGATGACTTAATTTGCCATAGAAGAAGGCTACTCTATATCTCCATCCCGCCAACTCTTGATGACATTATGTAACTTGAAAGAAAGAGAATAACGATACAACGACAACCGGTGTTTTGGTGTTCGCCACGCCTGGGAATCCAAACGGGCAGCTGTTTTGAGAAACCCTTCACTGCAAAACGTGTACAATTGTACATACACACATTACTACCAATACTGGCAATTAATAGCGTCATGGGCGATCAGGTTTCGAAACAAAAGCTACGAATGGCAGGCTATGGTGGACGGTCGCTTGCATATGCGTAGTTGTGCACAATACACGTTGATGGTAACCGAGGTCGTAGAGCTACGTCAATCATCGTCTTATCAACATTACTGCATGTTGATGAACAGTACAGTATACTGTACAAGGTAACAATGGCATTTCCGACAGCTGTCAAATTTGTTAGCTCGTAGGCTGGTCTATTAACATTATTTTACAGAATATTCATCCACGAGAGCTCTGTATACAGCAGGCATGCAGTTTTAGAGGAGACGAGCCCTTACGCAAACCCACTGACATCAAAAGAAAGTTTGCCTTATATTTGCGAATACCAGTGATCCAGATGCGATGATGTGGCAGTCCACTCCCCAGCACTAATCGTCAACGTGAGATAGAAAGCAGCCTACAAAAATAGTAGATCTGCAAACTAACAAACCGAATCAGGTTGTCATGCATCCAAGTTACGGTGTCTGCCGCGTGTCTGTCGTATCGTTATCGCTGAGGCACGGGGGCGGAGGGTTACATAGGATGATGTGTGCAAATATATTGTGCGAAGGCGCGAAGGCGTGAACATGAAAATAGGCGCCGTCTGCGCTCTTTCTTAGTATCCGAGTTAGATATGCCTGAATTCAGTTTTTGGCCTTCAAGTGCAAATGCGTGGGCTTTTAAAACTCCAGTTGCGTGTAATTGATAGGCTAGAGGGCAGATTGAAGGAGGAGTGGTCGCAGCCTCTGAGACCTTTTCGCCCAGCCAACTACACTCGTACTCATGATTATACTACTCATGATGGGGTGCTGCTCGACACCAATGCGATGTGTGGGGCATGTAGGATGCACTTTGAAAGGCCTGGCTGGCGGTAAGATCTGATCTGAATGGCTCGAGCGGTTGAACGCGTTGTACGAGCAGGGTGGGTAGGCTGCGGTGCCGGTCCTCCAGAAGTAGCTCCACCCTGGCGTGCCAGTCGACACGTGAGTTTCGGAAGGTTGAAATGCTCGGTAGATCAGCGATCTGCCTCTAAACTGACGCGTTTGGCAGGAAGAGTGATATATAGTCGGTGTTCGCTGACAAGCCGGAGTCCTTCTACTTGAGGCGCACTGCCAAAGAAAACTAATTCCATCTGCTTGCCGACGTCGTCGTGCACCGTGTACGGTGTGAAATTACCTCTCGCTAGTAGGACTCGTACTTGGCCGGACTACTAGGAATCATGGCCAGTAGCCTCCGGTTTGCGTCCATCGTTCTCCTGACGGCAGTCGTAGCAGCCAGTGATGATCAGGTAAGAGCCGAAAATTTCCGTTATTGGCATCTCTGCCCTTTTGTCACGGTGCTAAGCATTTCACGACGGGCGCCTGCCAGAGAGCTATGTCGTTATGTATTTGACCATCATCCACTCTGGGTCGGCTGCACGTCTGATTTTACAGGACGAACGTGAAGCCTTTCATGATCCCATCCCTCCTTTTGGATTCCCCATGCTTGCGCAAAATGTGAAAATAAATTATGCCACGGCTAGAGCTGTGCGATAAGCCTGGGTTTTTTTTCTGTGTTCGCTTGCTCGGTCTCCGATGTCAGCTTCGCCTCTCCGAGGAGCACGCGAAACAGGTCTTTCGACTGCGCCCCGGACAGGAAGGTAAGATTTTCGTGCTGTTTTTAAGTCCTTTATTGTCCGACGCAAGACGTAGGTAGAAGACGCCGAGTGCAGGCACTTCTCAGTTAATGAGCTAGTCCATTCAACGCTAAGCCCCCGCGGTGGTGGCCAACGATAAGCTCCAAACCTACTGAGCCAGAAATGTTTCACTTCTCAGGCACGGATATCATCTTTTTTCAACGCTTTTATCACATATTCTGGTGAAAAATTAACTGAGGAAGCATCCTGTCTGTGAAGCGCGAACCGCCTTTTCGTTCAGCATGTCCAGACATGGCAATTCAAGGCAAAACAAAACGCAAGCCAAACTTGGTGCGAGGGAATTCGAATAGAAAAGTTCTTGTCGCAGTCAACCAAAAGGCCTATCCGATTGCGCAGCATTTTCACTGTTCATTAGGGAGTATTATCGTGATTATTGTGCTATCGCATCTACCATGACTACGTGCTCATGCATCCTGCATCGAAACCGCATAATATGCCTTGTGCTTAACCACACAGTAATCGGATCTAATCCAATCAAGAAAATGGAGTTTGTACGACGGCACAGGTAACTTTTCTCCGCCATGCATATGTCATGGCATATGCTGGGCCTGCTGAGCTGTGTTTTTCAAAGCAACTTGGCACGATATTCATGTTTTGTCAGCTGGAGCCATACCTTATACCTCCCGCCAAGGATTTCTCTTGAACATGAAACTTGAACGACGGTTCATGCGAAGCCACAAGTAGATCAGTTCTTTGGCGGTAAGGTAAAGTGGTCATTGGCACAAAGTGCAGTTGTAGACTTCGCTAATCGCCCTCATTTACTAACAGCTCTTCTTCGCTGACGAAGCACTAAAATACTGGGTGACCGTAAAAGCCCTTGAGGAAGTACGTAATGTCGGAATAATTATATCTGGTTTTATACAAAGAAAATTCTGAGGTGGCCACGTTACTTAGGAGAGCTCAAACCAGACGTGCGCGGCGCGTCCTCTTTGATGCTTGACCCTTCATGTCCAGAGTTGAGTATTGCCCCTGGGTTTCGCAGCATAGGGTCTGCACAAGTGCTTGCACCTGATCAGGTCCGCGCCACCTTTTGTCTACTTGGTTGTTAGCTTTCTCAGCTTTCCGGATTGCTCTCCAAAGCCTAAACGTACGCGGCTTCCTACAGCGGACCGATTGACATACCTCCTCTCCGGCCCCAATCGATAAAGCTACTGCTAAGTGCTCCACCCAGCGTTCTCTTTGCGGAGGGGCTCCGGAGCCGGCAAGCCGGTGACCACGACGCCGGCAGTAGCTGCCAGCTTTTGAGCTGATCAAAGGAACATTGAATCAAACGATCGGCATAGTTTCTCTTTCTTGTAAGTGCTCTGTGTACCTATTTCAAACCTGCCTTGGGGCTCTGGACAGAGAAGCAATTCCTTAGACCAAGCGTCCTAGCGTGTAAGCTCATATAACTCATAACTACGGTCTATAGTTGGCGCTACCAATGGCTCTACCAATACGGCTGTTCAGTTTGTCGCCCTCACATTTGCTACTCGGTGTTGCAAATTTTTCGTAACTCCCGAGTGTCCCTTGAACCCCTGCGCCCGTGGCCCGCGGTGTAGTACAGTGTAAGACGATACATCAACCCGTGCACCGTGTACAGTCTGCGTAGACGGAATATCGCAGGATAGGATTATAGTAGCCCAAGCTATTCCAGTCGGATCCTGCTGCTTATGGAAAATCGCCGTCCGCTATTATTATCCTGTCGTGTCAATTGTGCTTTTCCTAGGTGCGTCGAGGGATCGTTTTACTACGTCAAGCCCTGGACGGTTTTCCGGCGAAAAGCAAGGTGCCATAGTCTACTGCCAGATCAGTACTCAACACTACTACTACTACTTGACACGGCAGGGACATTTCCGAAACCGGCATGCAGTTAACGAGACATGGATGAGCAAGTACCGCACCCCTGTCTATTTGGAAAAAAAAAAAAAACTCCCGAGTCAGCGAAGAACAGTTAACATAAACAAGCCAAAGTGATCATATGAAACCTGCTGTCAAGGTTTACTAAAACTGATTCCCTCGTGAGTTAACCATACTGCTGATGATCGGCAGGGGTCACAGCCAGCTCACGGCATGATGAATCGATTACTGGTATCCGTGTTCCGAGCGAAGCGACTTCGACTTTTCAAGTTCAAGGTCTTATCGTGCTTATCACTACATCTGAGGGCCGATAGTCTTCCCAAGAGCCTCGCTATTCCACGATAAGCTGTGCCACAACACAATGTTGTGCATATTTTTGTCAAGAGCTTCATTCTCAAACCATTGGCAGAGACTCAAGACGGAACAAGAGGTACTTGATGGCCATCAAATAATAAGCGTTCTTGTTCAAGTTGTGCCAAAGGGATGTTGGGACATGAGATGGCATTTTAGTACTCGCCCAACTGAAGTTGAATGAATACTTGGCGAAAAAGCATCGGGTCTCAGTGAAAGCAGCTGTACCGCTGCAGCCGTGTTGGATCATGGATGGCATTTTATGTCATGGCGGCACCCTCCACAGCGAAACATCAGAGTCATAGACGGCCAAAGCGTGCTATCCGGTCTCTTCGATGAGCGCCGCAGGGCGGAACAGAGACTTGCACAGAGAGACCGCTTATCCGCTTATCACAGCTGCGAACGGCTTCCCTAAAGGCCGAGGCTGCGGTCAGGTAACACGCAGTGGCAGTGAAGGAAGTCTGTTTTGATAAGGTTCCAACTCGAATGCCAGTCTGAATCATCAGGAGGGCCTACTCTGTATTTCACTCCTTGAACTCATGAAGGTGACAAGTGTCTGCTTCGCTGTTGTTCGCAATGCAACCAACCGGTTAAAGTACAGCCGCTGGTCCACAAACTTGTAAACATCAACTGTATTTCAGAAAGGCCATTCACGCCGGGAGAATCATAAATGATCGTTTTTCTTATTTTTATATTCCCAGCCGGAGTAAAAATGAGAAAAAAATATTGGTTATGATTCTCCCGGCGAGAACGGCCTGTCTGAAGAAAGTTAATATAAATCCTGGGCCTAGCTCAGGTCGTTGCGAACGTAGGCCACAGGATCGTAGTCACCTCGTAGAGTCTCGAGCAGTGGATATCGGATCGTGTTCAGCGATAGTCACAAAGCGCTCCATGGAGCCAGTTTTTTTTGAACTGGCGGATTGGTCGAGCGGTTAAGATCGTGTGATTTTTGTTCGGGTAGGCGCTTGGTCACCGCAGATTCGAGTCCGCTGTGCGCTCCCAGCCGGAGTAAAAATTAGAAAAATGATTGTTGTCAACTATATCATTACTTCCTGTCTGTGAATGGTAGACTTCATAACTAAACCAGTACATGACTGGATAGACGGGCTGCCGAGCGGGAATGCAGAGGTATCGCCAGCGTTTGGTCAGAAGGAATGTTTCTTCACCCGGACCATGGCCACGACAACAGCATAATTTCCTACAGAAGACTCTTTCGATACTGACCGTGCACATTCTGCGCATAGTTGCTTGCGATGACGTTGATCACTGGGTTGCGCGCAGGCTATACTTGACTAGGATGGTTAATTGAACAAGCCAGCCATCTGGAAGTAGTTATCTTTGGTTAGGGGTGGTGGGCAAGTCAAGCCTGATGGTCCTGAACAAGGCAAGTTAGTCGATGTAGAACAACCCACCAGACATCTTTCTACATGTTGTATGTACTTTAAGCAACACTCTGACGATCATCCGCTGTGCTGAAGCCTTAGAAGTGTTGAACGAGCTTCACGGTCGGGCTCCTCATGCTGTTTGTGGGTTGACCACCTGCGACGCAATTTTATCATGCAAGAATACAGCCTCTGCTGAAACACCTACCTTCTAAGAGGAGACCTCAATGGAGTAAACAATTGCTGTCCTTAGTGATCCTACTCCTGAAATCTAGCTACTTTAAGTAGCTAGCTGCAGAGTATTGAATTGAGCAACGGTGCACAGCGAACACCATTATGCTACTCTAGATCTATTAGACACCGTCCGCCTTCATAGAACTTTAATCACTTTTAACCCTGATGGTGAACAGGTTAAATGGGAAGACTGTCTTTAATTGTATGACATACCAGTACCCAGGAGGTCATGCCAACGTGCCATGCACAGATGTGTACATAACATGGACACAGGCAGAAACATTATATTCAAACCACACTTCAGCATTGTTCTGTGTATAATGATGTCACAGCTATAGCCAACTAAAGCGGTTCATAAACCTCACTTGAACTGTTGGCAAAGTATTAGTAACTAGCATAGCTACCCGTGCTTCGCACGGATCATTCAATGTGGATCATGCACATAATAGCACAGTTACCCGATTGTGAGGTCAGGATGACCGTCATAGGAAAGTGAACAGTCGTAGTGAAGTGCTGCATTAGTGCCGGTCTTCATACGACCAGTCCTTGCGCCTGCGGCGCTCGGGCCCACTGGTATTTGCCGCTACGCGGTATCGTCCTCGTACTCGTGTAGCAACCTATTCTT
>JAOWAW010123031.1:0-12232 GCA_028565695.1 Nicola tetela
CCCCACACACCCCCCCACACACCTACACCCACCCACACAAGCATGCTGCATACTGCGCGCGCATGTGCGCACACACGCACACGCACATTTATTTATTTTTATTTTTTCATTCATTTAAAAATTTTCTCTTTATTTTTTATTTTCTTTATTTCATTTTTTGTAATTACTTTATATTTTTATTTATTTATTTATTTATTTATTATAACTCCCTCTTTCCCCTCTTCTATGTCATCCCAACTGTACATGCGATGCAGCGTATGCCAATGGTGCATGTGTTGCGGTGTATGTGAGATAAGTGCATGTGTGACGTAGCTTAGGCGATAGATACATGTGTGATGTGGTGTGCAAGTGATGTGGTTTTCACGCGTGAAACAGCATATGAGCAGTTGCAGTTATAATGTCGTGCAAGCCTGTCTTTCAAGTTAGTTTGAATCTTGCCGCTTTTTCCTTGTACGGCTCTAGGACCCACTGCCATGTCTTAGAGCCCTTCTGTCTCGATTAGGTCTCAAAACAGATTGGACTTAGTCTTGTACTAGTGTTATAGGTTTTTTGCTCTCTCTCTCTCTCTCTCTCTCTCTCTCTCCCTCCCTCTCTCTCTCTCTCTCTCTCCACTTTGGTTTCTGTACAGACTGGCAGTAATTGACTGATGAACGGGCCAATTGCTGCTACTGTAATTTTCATTTCGTTTCTAGTCTTTTTGCGTGTGAGATGTGCTCTGTGGCTTACACCTTTCTTTTCGAATTGACACACACACACACATTTGATTCAATTCTCTCTTTGTCAAATCATTGATCAAGATTTGCAGGACTTACTGCGAGATGTTTGTGCCAACAGTTTGGCAAGTCTGCGATAGTCGACATCCTCTTCTGAACTGCGTGATTTATCTGCAGCCTTAATACTGAACTCTGTCACGTCAAGGTACGGACTTATCTCTGCGCGGGGTAGCCGATGTCTAACGGTCAAGTGCAGGTAGTCGCCTATCGTAGCACACGCCGGGGCTCCGCGGACGTCTTTCACAAACGAAACTCTCTGCCAGGAAAAGCGCTCCATCAAGGCGGCCACCACGTCAGCTGCCAAATCTAATTCGCCAAATGTCGACATGAACGTCTTTCCCTCCGTGGTCTATAGGGACAAAAAAAAGACAAAAAGAAATATGATCAATCACGCATGGTTTCTTTTGCTGCTTTGTGTTTGGGTGTTAATGTGAACGGAGGCAAAGCTATAGCTATTTCAAGTTAGTAATTGATAAAGGCGTGTTGACAGTAAAACCCTTCACGGCCACTATACCCACAGGTGTTTCTTGTAGCTCGATCTGTCTTGCGGAGTGTGTCCACGAGACAACCGGCAGATCGTAGGTAGCACCCACAACAGCAACGCCGCGCAAGGCTGCCCCGCCGCATTGAGGGCCGATCAGCGCTTGAATGTTGTAATCGCGAAGAAGCTTGAGAGCTGCCTCAACGGCAGCCTCAGTTGTACATTGGTAATCGGCTGTATTGTAGAAGACTCTCAGGTGGTAGCCTGGGAGTAGGGCTTTGTCGTAATTCACCACGTTCATCGCTAGTCTGACAGCCGATGCTAGAACGAGATCGTTTTTAGCGCTCAGTAGCGGGCTGACCAGTGCCATGGTTAAAACCTTGCCGTGCGCATGTAATCGTTTGGGACGAAAGCACTCATCCGCTGAAAGAAACTGTTCCCGCCCTTCAACTGTGACAGTGGTTGAATTGGCTGCTGGTCGCTTCAGAGGATATATTATTCCCGTGTGAGCGAACGTTCCTTCTACACCGGAGAAAGAGGCCGTCAATAATACCAGCACAGCGAAGTGGTACGAAAGGGCGTTGACGCTGTTCGCGGTACAGGCAGCCATTATGAATCGACAGCTGGTACGCAAGCGCTCAGTGACCGCCACATTTAACAGGGCTGCCCGGCTGTTCTTCACTGAAGTTCGGAACATCATGCCTTGAATACAAGGCACAATAAACAAAGAATGGTCTTGCCGATTATTAAAGGCTAGATCTGGGTCATCGGCTTGGAAGTGAAAGTGATAAAGTGTAAAGGGGACAAGCTCTGTCTTGCAGGATCAACCAGGCCTCCCAAGCTCTGTTTCATAGGCCATCTCAGTAGTCTTTGCTCGAAGACTTGTTCGGGAAATATCTGAAGTGCAGAAACCACGGAGGGAATAGACAGATGAGGGGTGACTAGGATATCACCTGTCGCCGCTAGAGAAGCTGCCTGTTTTTCCAAAGACTCGAAACACCTGCAGTTCAAAAGTGCCACGATCACCAGTCGCTGTAGTAATGCTGCCGCGCTCTTGGCAGACCACAATCCACTGGTGGACTACATGGTCGCTTCTCATGCCCTATATATTGTTCACACCGTTGCACGCCAGATAATGATCCTTGCACCCAAGGGTTAGTCAGTCATATAGCGAAAATCGAAGTCGACGCAAAAGCCGGTATTTACCGGCAAAGTGGCGAAGTCGTAAACGATAGTACTGTTGCTCGTCAGAACCATGGTAACCTGAGGAAGTCTTGACAAGGCACGCCGTGAACGCGTGTGTGCAAGCATCTACACAATGCTGATGATTATCATACGAGCAGCGATTGTGCCACAACTGCCCATGTGAAACGAAGCCCTGCGCTAAGTACTATTATGGCATATGTAACAACACCACCTAACTCATCGCGAGCCACAATAAGAATGGCGTAAATTCCGAAAGACACGCACTCCAATTCGGAGCTAAAACCAACAACAAAGAATAACTCAACACGCAGTATTATGTCTACATGTATCTCTTTCAGGCTATGGCGAACATGCAAAATTACGTAATCGTCCCTTTATAACACACGTGTGAATATTGTCCAAAATCTATCTATCATTGCGCATTCATCCTTTAACGAATGCTGTTTTCATGCTTTAAACAGTAGTACGCATTCTCTGGAAAATTCGCCAGTAGATGGTATAGGAAAGAAGGCTGAATTTTATGTGGTTCGCCGGCAGTGTGTGCAAAGATTTTCACACAGTGGGTAGAAGACGGCTTTTCTCAATCTCCACGCGTAGATTGAGCGTCAAACCTGACTGAGGGGAGGGAAATGTTAGAACTAGCTTTTCAAGTTGCTGAAAGCGTAACACCTTTGCTTACCAGATTATAAACTATCGATATTGACATCCCGGTGTTCGTGAAGTGGCGGTCAGCTTAGCTTATGCACACGCACCTGCAGCCGGTCACGCCATCGGTAAGCTTATTATACATAACGGCTGTACAAGCGCCTCTTCTAAAGCTGAATCGGTCGCGAAACGCTCTGTATGTAGTTAAATGAGTTGCATTTCCCATAACAATAGGAGAACTAATAAAAAACAGGTTTAGGCTATTCTTTTTTACGAGTGCCGAATAGTACGCAAGTCACGACTGAGTAAAGTCGTAACTCAGTACGGCAAAGTGGAGAAACAGCGATTTGGTTGGGTGTCGGAACGAGTCAGCGAGCGCTATGACCACCACAGAAACAGGGCCCGAAAACGCTAGAACGTCTGGCCGTGTTTGTCATCTGCGATGCGTGTAAATATGGTGAGTGGTTAATTACCAAACGAAAGCCATAATCGACAGCCGCACAGCTTACTCAGTGATAAGTGGGTGGCCAAAAATAAAACGCGACAATGGGCAACAGGAGAACGTAACCAATTAGCGAGGCAAAGCTACTGGAAGTTTGCGTTGCATTTATTAAGTAACAGAGTGCAGTGGGTGCGTATTTTGCTCCAAACCAACCGCGGATTGCCAGATTAAATAGCAATAAGTTTAATAACTCTTATAAGATGCAACAGCCACGCACTGCGTTTTGCCAAAAGAGCTACTAGAGTTTTGGCGAGATTACTAGTCAATGCGAACCTCGAGCAACGTTCGAAATATGACGCAAACCGCCGGGACTCCGGGTGAGTCACGCCTACACCTCTATCCGCCACTGGACTCTCATTTCCACAACACAAAGCAGCTCGCCACAATGCCTAACAGCCGGCGGCGTAACTCACCATGGCCAAGTGAAACATTATATTTTTAGTCACTCGCTGGCAAGCCGGTAAGGTCCAGTGTTGCCGCGCCGTAGTCCTCCCACTCCCAGACCAGACCGCGGCGACAATTCGTGGCAACTACAACCCTTCCCACCCAAGCAACCGGGCTCATCTTACAGCAATACCATGTTTAGCAGTAGGGGGAAATAACCTGCTGCATAACTGTTTAGACTGTTCAGGGTGATTTCTTTTTTTTTTTCTTTTTTTATTAGAGAAGGAGAAAACTGAGAACTCGGAAGAACCCTTCGGACACGGGCAAGGAAGAAACCGCAAACCCTTCTAATATGTGCGACCCGTGACGGATTGAATCCTGTACCCACAGAGGTCATTATCAGACGCTTTATCACTTCTACTAACCCGACATGCCTCCCCTCTATCATTACTGCGGTCGGTCCGTGACTTTTGTTCACGTAAGCTACGCCATCCTAACTTCGAATTCGGTTGCTGGAGATGTGTTATTACCCAGAGTCAGGCCCGATACGGACTGGAGAGGGGTTCCTACAGAGATGAATGGGCATCCGTTTGTGTCTTACGGGGGCGGGGGCCGCGATTACGGGATCGCTATCAGAGAACACTTTTGGGACATTTTTTGCAACAGTTTGCAATGGGACTGACTAAGTCATGAGTGTACGAGCGACGAGCCCGGTTATGAACAGCAAGCTGATTCGTGATGTAAGCGTTTCAGTGGATACATCTATCGATAGCGAGAGGTTGGGCCGGGCAACTCATCAACCGATGATGAGCGAATCGATATCGCTACGCTTGGTAAGATTCCAAGATTCAATGTTCCTTATTCGTTTCCACTGACCAGGTTGTCAAGAATGCTAACAGTATACTCATGCAGAACATTTACCCTGCGCAGCTCGGAGACAAGAGCTGAGTTTCGGTGTCCAACTCTGTAGATCGGCCTTGTGAACTCTCGGGCGCCAGACTTACTTGGATCTGAGGACCAATGCATGCCCATAGATCCATTAATCATGTTTCCCCTACTCACGTCACTAGCGTCGATAGTCCTTAGGCACAGTCCAAACACTTTCTCCTTGACCTAAAGGCTACAGTACGTAAGAAGGGCCTCCGTATACGAGGGTTCCGTGCGCCTGCTCCACTTGTTAATGATTGAGAAGTACCATTAGGTGGTTAGGATTGAATAGTCCTATCCGCCCGGCGATAGGGCTATTCGCAGTAGGCCCATTGTCCACGCGTTGAGCAGAAAGCGCGAAAACTGCGAGAACCAAAGTTATTATCTGCCCAGCAGGCCGAACATACAAGAAGGGCTTCTCTTTCGAATTCACACTTAAATGGGGCTCATAGACTAGCGACGAGACTACAACTACAACAGCCTACTAGTCTACAACTAGACACAGATCAAAGTTGACACCATTCACGCATCAACCATGCATGCTAGGCACACTTATTAGTATGTGCCAGTGTACAGTACAGGATATGATGAAAATGTAGACACAGTTCACTGGTTCTTGTGTCGCCAGACTTTGAACTGTGAGTTTTAGCGATAACGCGAAGACGTCACCCGCAGTGCAAGGCACGGCAGCTCAGGCAGCTTTATCATGTTCATTGCTGGCCGCCGGCCAGCAATGAGCATAAAAACCAGGCACCTCCCGCACGCTGTAATACATGGTCTTTCTAATTTCGTAAAAGCATTGTAGAGGCGTTAAAGTCCCTGGAAATTCTGTGTTACCATTAACAACTTCTCGAAAGGAGTTTAATTTAATTAGTGCACGCCACACCAGCTATCCAGCGCTTTCCTCAGACACTTCGACAGTGACCAAATGAGTCATTTTCAGCCAGGTTTCCAGGAGGTTCTCTTCCCTCCTTTCCTCTCCCGTTCCTATTGCGCTGTGACCTCCGTCTTGTCCACCCATTGATCACGCACGAGCAGCAGACATAATGTACTGCGTCTCAGGCGGCGGAACGGTCAAGTACTACAATTCTAACTTCTACTGCTGTATTTGCTGACTCAGTGACGAAGCGCTCGTGAGAGATGCCAAAGGTAACCGGTAGAAGCCGAGAACTTGCACTTGGCAAGATAAACTCCACGAAGCTTCACTTAGGCGACACCAGGATGCTACAACTCCGCATTTTCAGGCAGCGAAATGTTCCAGTTGTTTGCGTCCACGCAGCTGCACTGCTCTTGACAGCGTCGGAGTCCAATATATGGGATGCGCCATTCTCAGTGAAGCATCCTCGTAAGTAGACGAGGCTCAATGGGCTGCATGGAATCTGTGGAACAATGTTAGAGCGGCCACAACTGGACAGGGGCAGACAGGGGTTCGATATCAGTTCAGTTATCTACCGACTTGAGACAAACACCTCCACTCTACAGCATTCCATGGAACAGCAGCAGAGCGAAACTAGCTGAACTAACACAGCGGGGGAAGCTAGACACGGCACTGAGGGGTTTAACCTGAATAAACAACCAGATAATTAAGGTGCCTAGTGTAATGGCGTTTAAGCTGTGACTTCTCGCCTGGTAGAATCCTCACCAACCACGTCTGTATTTCTCCTGTTTCACCAGTCAGATGAACGTAATTGGACTAAATCTTCCTACTTCAGCGCCTAGCCGAGCGAGGAAACGGCATGCCAAGCGTTAACATTCTCTAATTTCTGTTCAGCTATAACTTTAGGCGTTGCATGAGGTTGCAGGTTCAAGTTTGGCTGCCCGTATTTGGCTGGCTAAAGAGCAGAAAATTATAAAAGATTGTTACTGGTGACGTTGCCAATACCTGGTAGAGGTATTTAATTTAAATCTTTTCTGACACTTTCCGATCTGAGTACACTGATATATTCTGTACTTCGACCCAGCGCTCACAAACCCCATGCGCCATTTGTAATGGGGAGTGTACAAGGAAGATTCAATCTTTTATTTCTCTGAAGTTCCTAGACATAAATTTGACTTGCTGCAATTCGAAACGTTAAGCGAGACGACTCAGCAAAACCGACAGCAAGATAACAACAGGTATGAAAAGAAGAAAGACCAACAAAGAGAAGAGAATAGTTTCAATTCAAACTGCTGCAAGAATATTCGAGTGCCAGTGTTTCGGAGAGCAAATGGTGAATATCATACTCAGAAAAAAAGAACACTATAAGAAGAAGAAGAAGAAGAAGAAGAAGAAGAAGAAGAAGAAGAAGAAGAAGAAGAAGAAGAAGAAGAAGAAGAAGAATGGCAGACCCGTTCAAACGTTGCAGGTTCTTTAGCGAGCAAAACGTGCGAGCTCGTAATAAATTAATGGAAGTTGAACATTAAGCGAGTTTCGATTCGCGGTGTGACTCGGTAACAAATGACAGTTCTTCAAAGGGGTGTTACGTGGGCAGCTCCTATCCCTCTGGGCGTCTTCATTTGCGTATACTGTTCAGTTGCCATCGCCCTTTCTTCTTAGAGTGCCGCTTATGTCGAGATCTAGAAGTAGCGTCAACTTGGCAAGTTTCACAAACAACAGGCAGCGCACTATCGACAAGCTGTGCGATCCCATTACCGGTCAGTGCACTCGTCTCGATATAGGGACAGGACCAGCTAGACGCCACCATTTGCGCTCGAGCTGAGAGACTGAACGACCTTTCACCTGCCTGCACATCAGACTTATTGCCGACCAGGATCACTCGGGGACGATCGTCCTCACTGCTTGGACGCAGTCTCTCAGAAGCCGCAGACAAACTACTGGAACTATAGGCGCGAGCTATACGCACCTCTTTGTAAATCCGCTGGGCTTCCCTGAAGCTTGCCTCGTTGTCGAGAGCGAACGCTATAGCGAATACGTGCCCGGTGCTGATCAACTGTTGGCGCATAGCGGGATAGTCACTCTCCCCGCCGGTGTCTGCAACTTCAAGAAGGAGGCCGCATCGACCACACGCGCAGTTCGTCTGGCGCAGATACAGCTCTTCACCTGTTGGCTCATACTGGCCTGGCATTGACCGACCAAGGCAGCGCGCTACCAAGACAGACTTGCCCGCGAAAGGCGCTCCCAGAAACACCAGTCGGCAAGTCACCGCCGCCTTTCGGTTTAGGGAAAGCGGCATCTTATCAGAGGCAGGTCAAAGTCGGAAATGAATTCGAATTATAAGGACAAACATTCTGTTTGCGCCTAACCAAAGCAGCGACTTTTATAGATTCCCTTCGCCTGCAACAGACTAAGAATGGGCTAAGAATATAGCGTTGGCGGTGGCGATGACGTCAAAATCGCCATAATTTAATGGCGAGTATAGGTACCTACGAGCTGGAACTCTGTTGGGTTGTTCGTGTATGAGCTGTACTGTGCCGGTGCCGGCGGAAGGCAGATTGCACACTAGCATACCGTGGTATAAACCGTACAGTCTGTACTGTACATGTGACCTAGCTTGTGACGACTTGTGACGGCATGTGACATGTACAACTGCCACGTGCCCGAGTTACAAGGAGTATAAGTGTCAAGAGGGCGTGGGAAATCTCTCAAGTGTATTAGAGATGATCGGGCTATGATCGTGCGAGTGTTTTGGCTGCACTATATCAGCAACATCCAACATCCGTATGAGGACTATACGCATGCAACTTGAGAGTGCATAGCGGACCAGGTGTGTGGTATACAGAGATAGGAAGCAGATTGGATGCGCTATGACCACAGGACTTCACGCTTTTATTCATTGTCAATAGACAATAAATTGCTATTGTGATGTCAATTGCGGGATCGGGAGGGGCGAAGGGCGCGCTTGTATCAAGTTGCATGTACATGTATATCACTGAATATGAAATTTATGGCTGTGGCAAGGGTGAATGTTCATGATATTGCTTGGCTACAGCTGCTGGCCTAGGACTGTCGAGTGCACTGGGGAGTGGTGCGCGAGTGGCGATTATTAGCGCTACATGTACAATCAGTACATCATATTACATGTACAGCTTTTTGCATGTGTGCACTCGAGAAATGAGCGTGGGGGAGATGACATCTACATGTACGGTATGATGTCTTACTGTCCCAATTGACTACAAGAACTCGCAGTCATCTAGGGTTATCTTGGTTATCAGGTCAAGGTAATAGATCTCTGACTCCCTCGCAAAAGCAAAAGTCCACAGGGCTCGCCACCAGCACACCGCTGCCCTGGATAATATTAATTCACTGTACAGAGGTCCGGAGAGAAATTGTTCATAACCTGTGGTACACACTTTCACCGCGTTTGAAACCCCGATGTTGAGAACATGAATCATGACGAAATTGGGAAAGCCCTAGTACTAATGAATAGAGTACCAATGAATACCATGAATGCAGTGCTGTAGCTGAAGAGTTGTGCTGCTGCCTTGTACAGTTGTTAGAACAGCGTAGTCCATATCTCTCACATCTATGCATCTGTATGTACGTATTGCGAACACACACCCACAGAAACAGACACTCTGGACCGCAAAAAAATAATGATACCGTATCAAAGTTCTGTCACAACCCCCATCCACTGTCCAGTGTTCATTTATCACTGGATAAAAATTAAACGCGATTACTCCCCGGGCGGGTGTGCTGCATGCAACCTTATGCATGCCTTGGCCAAGACTATTGTTCAAATCTGTTTGGTTGCTCACATACATGTCGATCTACTAATGCATATTTCGTATGGAATTTTTACTAACTCGGTGGTTTCTGTATTACCCGTGCGACCACTCATCTGATCAATGTTAGGGGGAAGCGATTTCTTTCCACTCAGGGTCGATTCGGAATCGATAAATTTCAGGTCGATTTTCTCGCAGGCTTATTGATTGAGGAAAAAGAAAGTACAATTGTATGCAGCTACATTTGGGGCACAACTCTATGCGGCCTACCTTAATTCCCATAAGTATGTGAATTTCTCCCTCGCGCACTCAAAGTAAGCTGCGAACAGCAATTTCGCCGTTCCCGCGCGGCGCGGCATATCGTCAGCGGTGTACACGTAGGTAAAATCTACCGGTACTATGCAAAGGTGTTGATTGCACATCTTTACACATCTGGTCTACACGAGACCACGCCATGTTGTCACGCAGCAAGCCAGCAGTATGCCCCAGCTCTTCCGAAGGAAGTTGTGCTGCCTGAAGAGCTAGATTTAACTGAGAGCTACCTGACTTGAATGTAAAAGAATTGTAGCAAGCCACAGAATGAACTTGCATTTTTTTTATCTTAGTTCTGTTTCTCAACAACATTCGTTGCCGCGTGACCATTCTTTTCACCAAACATGTACTTTCTCTTTACGTATTCATTAGGGTTTTGTCACAGTATCAAGCAAGTGATTTACCATCCTCAGCACGAGTGAGCTCTGACAGTAAGATCTTTGTGTGATGTGATGGCAAAAACTAGTGTCGATAAGGACTCGATAAGGGAGTTAGGATTCGATAAGGGAGTTAGGAATCGATATGAGAGTTAGAAATCGATAATCAGTGGAGTTAGGAATCGATAAGGGAGTAAGGTATAGCGGGGATTAGGGGTTAGGAATCGGAGTTAGGAATCGATAAGGGAAGCATTAATCGTTTCATCCCTCCTGATCATGCTCCTACCCTATGTCATAGTAAGTGACTGAGCGGTGGGAAACCAACGAAGCGATTTCACTTCATACTCTTCTCGGTAAGATTGTGTGACACAGTGCATGACACCAATGCGCATTTTTTTGCATATCGTGTTACTTTTTAAAGCGAAGGTAACAACTCATGTCATCAGGTCATGGGTGGAAAACTGCAATACGTGTATCGAGTACAATCCCCAGGACGTCACAACATGCAAGGGCAGGGCACCGGGGAAGTACCAGCAATATACAGTTGTGTACAGTCGAAGCAAAGTGTCACCGTGACGTGCGGTGACTGACAAAGGAGGTTGAATAGCATAATATTATTTATTATGTAAGACGCTCGGATGTTGGTTCAGGTTACTTAGATTCCGTCACGCTCGGAGCAGCGTTAATAATGCTATATAAGGCAAATCGGTAGACTGCCTTTGACAACCTTTTAGTCTTCAACGAGGCGTGGCAAGTGGTGGCTTTAGATCTACCGAAGATGCCACGCTCAGAGCAAGAAACGTGATGAACATGGAGGGTCTGCGTGACCTCTCCGACTCTATGAACGTGCAACCGAACTGGCTGGGTTATATCGAATTTATCAGCAGGTAAGGAGTTTTCGCAGGACGAGCTTAGATAACCTAGATCAGCTTTCTTATTGACCGCAATTGCAAAGTAGGGTACAAGGCCTTTTACGGCGTTGATATTTCTTGTCGCGATCCGACCCTCGCCAGCGCGTGATCTCGCAGAAAGCACGCGGTATATCTAGCATGCACAAGCACAACCGCACAAATATACTTATCATCTGAACACGTGACCACGGCACTGATATAAGTTACTCAGGTGGTATACCCTACACGAGTCACGTGGGGTTGCTGTAACCGCTACTTCTATGTGCTGGAAAAAGGCGGTGCAAACGAGCTGCAAGCTAAACGCAAATCGTGCTGCACTACTCAACGATAATACCGCTGCAATACATGGAAGCGAGGCAGAGACTACCAGTGATTTCGTAAAAATTGATATCAATCCGGCCCAATTTCCATTTCATTGCCTTGGAACGGTCAACACGGTCTAACGTCATCTTCACTGGGTTGTAGATTCATAGCTAGCCGAAGCTGAGGTAGTGACCGGCAAATCACTGCTCGGTGAGGGCTGTGATACCGACCGGGCACGACCGAAGCCTTGGCTATGAGAGCATTTCTCGCAACTACACGATGATACCCACCTGTAGATACAACTTCTGCAAGTCATAGATGGACATGTAGTGCCACAGCTGACTCGGCCGGCGTTCTTTCCTGTATCGCTATAAACAGAACAGCGGTTGTTCCAACAACGATGACCAGATGGCAGATGACGCAGCCCTGCTTGTTTCTACAAAGAGGGTATGACTCTCAATCAGGTTATGATTGGAAAATCATAACCTCTTAACCTCAGTAGATCGGCTCTTTGTATGTGTGACGTCACGTGAGTTGAAGAGAAATGTCAATCGCCGACATGTAAATTATTCTTTGGGACAATCTGGTAGGAACTGCAAGCTCGGCCGCGTTAGTAATACCGGCGCCCATGAAGCTGTTAACCACCGTATCCCACTTCGCTTTTCAAGATCATAGCAGTAGTAGTAGTAGTAGTAGTAGTAGTAGTAGTAGTAGTAGTAGTAGTAGTAGTAGTAGTAGTAGTGGTGGTG
>JAOWAW010123042.1:0-12232 GCA_028565695.1 Nicola tetela
TGCTGCTGCTGCTGCTGCTGCTGCTGCAAAGTGGCATTAGCATTTTTGGAAAAGGAAGATAGCTTGTATCTTAATTTCTAGGTGGCACTTTAGCTACCTTCTCAATAATATTGCACACAATTTCTCACTTCATGCTTTGCAGCATGGTGACCAGTGTTAATAGATGGTGGACATCTGTGGCAGACCGATTTCAAGAATACACGGAGCCCCAAAAAATATTGGAGAAATTTCTGGATTTCTTCTTGTCAACGGCACCCGGACGAGGAACGAAAAAATCATTCAGTGAATCATCGTCTGATGGTGGATCGGCAGAGGAAGAGTATGAAGAAGAGATTGAAGAGCAGACATGGTTTGCCGAATCGGTTCGTCCACGGCATCCACGCCCACCACATGTCAAATTTCGCATTGGACAGGTCATCAAGCACCGACGCTGGGGTTACCGTGGCATCATCATTGGGTGGGATGAAACTGCACGGGTATGTAGCATCTTGGTTGCACGGCTTTTAGCTCTGTCCTTGCGAGTTAAAATGGCAGCTTCCATTATACATGTGTACTACTGGCTATGCTTTCTTTGCAGAGGTTCAGTACACAAGACACTGCTTGGCTTTGTAAATTTGATCCAAAGTTTTCAAGACTGTCACTGGGCACATGTTCAAGAACACTTTCTGTTTGAAACACAATATGAGTGCTCTTTGTACACAGAGCTGGTGCTTTTAATGTTAATAACAATATCAAGTCAGGCAGCTAGCTATGCGGAGCAGTGAGCCAAATTTTATTATCTCAGATCTACCAGTTGATATTGCTTTTCCCTTTATTTGTTCATGCGGAAACCCTGAATGGTAATATTGGCTGGTATTTTGCTGACTTCACAGTTATTTAATAACCAAGCTGAAGCTACAGTAGCAATAACTACAAGACCAAGGGGTTAACAATTCATGCCAACATTAACTCCATTTAGAGGTCAACAGTAGGTCTACTCTGTTACACTTTTGACTTCAAATGAAAGAGAAGAAAAAATGAAGACACCAAGTGTTTTGGAACTGGGAGCTGATGGAGTGCCAGCTGTACTCCTACCAACTATGCCATGTGGGACTGCTTACTGACAGCTGGTGATACATGACTCTAGAGCAATTGCATTTGCACTGCACAGCTGTCCTTTACTTTTGGTGGTGCTTTCTTCTTCAAAAAACTTTCAACCTAAATAAGTACAATATTCGCCCTGTGCTTGTGAATATCAGCATATTTGCGGCCTCATAAGCCCCTTAGCTTATAAACTGATACATATAGATAATGAGGCAGACCAGGGTGTGGAGTATTCACGCTTATCTGAATGACTGTGGTTCTGTGTTACCAATGGTGTACCTGGGAGCAGTTTTGATAATAAAGTTGTAATGCTACTTGGTGTCAGTGTCAAGAAAGTATCTCATTCTGCCATATTGTTGGGTTATATGTTGGCTTGCACAGGCATCTGAAGGCTGGTTTGATATGATGCATCCGAAGGACAAACCAGTAAGTGCAGCTTACTCTTCATCAACCAATCTCATCAATTCCTTGTTGTTGTTGTCATGGTGACACAATCCATTTGCTAACAGCTTCATCGATCTGTTGAAGTGGTGATTCTTAGCGCAGTGACAGGATCTCATGAAAGACACCTGAATCAAACTGATGTACATAAACAGATGATTGACTATTTGTGATGTGAATGATAGTTGTTTCTACCCAATTTTTTTCGGGTCTGTTGGTTTCTGTCCCATGCTTATAGCATTGGCGAACACAGCCAAACTACTCAATACTTGTTGACATCCGAGACCGCCCAGATCATCAAAAAACATATGTCCCCGAGGAGAACATCAATATCATTTCAACTGCTGTAAGTTGCTGTGGATTGTAGGACGAATAGATTCTCTGGGTATTGGGTACTATACAATATTTCTGCAACGATAAATCCTCAACCTTTGGGTTTAATGTATTGAAAAATTCTCAATTCACTTCATCCTTTCAGCTTCTTTGTGAAGGGACAGAGAAGAGCTGAAGGTTTCCATTTATTGACTTTTACCTGTAAAAGTACTTCTTTGTTGTGGCCATTTTAATTCCCCAACCATATGGAGTTCATCATTATTGCACCTGAAGAAGAATGCAACAATCATTAATTTTATAATATACCTTAACGGGTGCACAGAATAGGTGGATGCATAAGGCTAGGTTTTTTTTGGAATGGTAACTGTAGTTTGCCACAGCAAAAAGGCACCCTTTGCAATTTTGGATGTTCTTCAGCATAATTCTTTGAATTGGAGCATTCTTCACTTTCCGTTCAACCTGGCATTTTGCAATTTCGAACGAACTCATGAGAGATTAAATTTACTTGCTGAAACTACCCCAGTAGTTGGAAAGACTCAGAAGGCCAATGGTTTCCAATCAAGGGTTTCTGTCAGCAGAAACTGCATGATTGTCTTTGAACAAGGTTGAGGGGTCTGTGCAACAACTACTTCTTGTACACATGCATATTTCTTGGATTGAATGGGAGAGGGTTTACTGAGCAACAAGGATTTGTACTTGAGCTAGACTACAACCAAAATGGGTGCCTATAATGGGTATATTACAAGATTAATGTTGGTCTTTTCGTCACTCTACGGAAACTAAAAATAAGTCTTGTGAGAAATTTAAGGGTCACCTCATAAGTTCGCAAATAATGGCCAAACAAAACAACTTTCAAATAGATGCAGATCCCCTACTCAAATAAAAGTATGATGACAAATGTACTTCCATTCACTCTACCCTCCACGCATACATGTACATACTGTCAGCATGTTTACATCTATAGCGACATGCAGTATAATAATAGCAATGTACACGGTACTATATAGATCTGGACAAATGTGAAGGACAGAGTGGGTGAAAGCATGCAGCCACAGCAACTGTAGTCACTACAATCAGGTCTACCACCTATATATTTGCACGTTAAGATCCAATTGGACATTGCTGATCATGCTTGCTGCGTGGCCCATCCATGACATCTCGCTATATCCACCATGCGTGAGTGCGCATCTGGGAGAAATATTATTGTATCAGTAGACCTACATGTAGTCTACATGTATATGTATTGTGTATTTACATGTAGAAGTATGTGTCAATTGCAAATGAAATTGGCCAAAACCCTCCCCCTCCCATACGAAAGTTGTTTTATTTGGCTGTGATTTGTGAACTTACTAGATGACCCCTTAGTTGTTTTACAGTAGACCAGATCTCTGCAAAGCACAGATGCTCTTTCAGCAGCCATGGGTAAAGAACGTCTGGATTCTAGGAAAATAGTTCACAGATAATCCTAGGCAAGAGTGGAGCAGAGAAATTACAGCAACAAATTCCACAGAGTCCAGAAGTAGAGACTGCTCCATGGTGCTTGAGATTCTTGCTGTATCTGCTTCGTACTCACACGTTTTCTTCACTGTCAATGCTCCTTTTTTCATCGAAAACTGCACGTCATCCACCATGTGTGCATTGCAATAGGCCCGCCATTGTGATATGGTATAATATGGCAAAGTGTTCATACCTGGTGAAATCCTCCTGAGAGAATTTTACCAGATTCTGAATATCTGGCTGTTTGTGTGCAGGTGCATTGGAAATAAGATCAGTGGGCACCCAGATAAGATTTTTTTTTACGTATTATTACATATACCAGTATATGCATGCCTGTCCAACCTAGTGTTGATGCTTTGCATGCTAGTTGAACGTTTTTCTTTTGGTTTCTTTACATTCTTTGGTCTTCATCTTTGTCTTCTTCTGCTCCTTCTCTAATGTAGCATACTGATTTATGCATTTAATGATACTTAAACTATGTTAAATTGTTAACTATGGCACACTGTACTCATTGTCAATGGCAACCAATTTAGCAGACATCTCAGTTGCAAACTGATCACACTGTGGGGTGGAAGTGACAAAGAGAGCAGTTAGCCAACTGCACTTCCTTTTTGCAATCCCACCCACCACCACACCGCCACTGATGACTGTACATATGTTATCTCACCTCACTTCTCTTTTCACAGATTCTGTATTTCTGGTCTGTTCTTTCAAGCTGCCAAAGAAGGCAATTATGGATATGTTTGCAGGAAGGGCTGGTGGCAACTATGGCTGCAAGTATAGCATCCATTTGCCAGCATCTGACTCAAATGCTGATCATTTTGTCTATTGGTAGCACCCTGCTGCACCACAAAGTGGTAGTGCCTTTTGCCTCATGTCACAGGTAGCGCTCTCCCGCAGTTGTGGGAGGGTAGCACCTGACCTAGTACATCATCAGGTGCACTCATCTGCGGCAGCAGAGGGGTAGCACCTGACTGTCTCCTGGCACCCTCCATGCCCTGCAACAGGCTTCACCCAGAGTGGTAGCATATTGTACACATGCCATGTACCCCCAGCCCCCTCCTGCTTTCAACAGCCAAACCTGCCTGTTGTGAGCATGTTTTGGTGTGGGTCTATTGGTTAATCTCCTTTAAAATGTGGTCATTTTGGTTACTATTTTCAATGTTGCACTTACAGCTGCATAGCAGAGTAGGAATCAGATCACTCGATACTCTCATCAAATATCAACTATGCAGAAAGAACAAGTAGGCTGACTGCTACTGGTCCACAGCCCTAACTACCATGTTTTGCAGTTTTCATTATTTTCAACTACAATGTTTCTCTTTCTTTCAACTGTAATGTTTTACAATCTTGACGTTTCTTCTTTTGCCTTTTCTTTTCAGGTTCAGCACCCAGAAGTAGATGAGTACTTTGAATCGTTTGATGGTACCGAGTACCAACCTCGAGAGTGGCTCCGGCAACGCTATCCCCATGGCTGAACTTCGCCATTCTCAGTCAGGGATTCAGCAGGCTTTTTGACGTACTGTTTTGCTATGTGAACAATATGTGTTTAGAATATGTTTTCTATACAGGAATCTCAGCTTTGTGTGGGTTGTCTTTATGTACATCACGCGAATAATGATCTTGAATTGCTACTACGTTTTCTTTTTTCACGGAGAGCTATATCTCATTCCTGCCTGTTTGCCAGCTGAATGTGCTGAAAATGGCTGAAGACAATTTACATAATTGAGGCCATACTTGTCATCCCTTGACTCTTGTTCTCTACCTCCTTGCCTCTCTCTCTCCCTGTCTCACTCACCTTCTCTCTCTCTCTCTTTCTCTCTCTCTTTCCCCTTCTTGCTGTATCTATTGTCTCATTTTAGTCTCTCCCTTCCCCTCTCACTGTGTCAGTATATTGTTTTAGTCTCTCTCTCTCTTTCCCCCTCTTGCTTTGTCAGTGTCTTGTTTTAATCCCTTTCTCCCCCTCTTGCTGTGTCAATGTCTTGTTTTAGTGTTTCTCTTCCCGTCTCACTGTGCCAATGTCTTGTTTTAGTCTCTGTCAATGTGGCAGCACATATTCAATGCAAAGAGCAATGAATGAAACTACTTTTACTTTGTGTACATTGAATGACATTTGCATTTGATTTAACTTGTATGCTCTTCGCTGGCAGCTGCAGAGACCAAATATCCTAGACCTGAAGTTCATACTCTGGACAGGCAAAGACTGGAAAATTGTTGGATTATCACAAGAGCAAGAACTGATACTTGTGAGATTGCTTGCAATCTTGGAACATAATTATTTTATTTTATTTGAGGAAGCCCGACTCTTCGTCAGACTTAATGTACTGGTCTATATGAGACATGAACAGATATGGTTCACCTAATACATAGGCAGTGTGAGTTTGAGAATGACATAGAATAGAGAGTTAAGAAATTTAATGCTAAGATAACACCAGTGCCAGATGAAGGTTAACAAACTGCATGTGGTGTATGTCGAGTTCATGAGGAAGAAGAGAATGTTTTGCCTGTAGGGCTTCTTTAGGTGAAAACTTGAAGAAGCCCTACAAGCAAAATATTCTCTTCTTGCTCTTTGCTTTCGGATAAAGAAGAATGGTGAAACGATTTCCCAGGCAATTACTTTCAATGCATATGAGTTTACCTGGGTATGACGTTAGAAGCAGTCATTGGGCACTTGCAAGTGCCACTTATGAACTTATTGTTAACATTTTGGGCTATTTTCTGATGCTTCTTCAGACCTGTAAAATCATGCTGAAATTCCCATGCTAGAACTAGCTTAAGAGATCTTGACTGAGTGGTCATGAAATGCATGCTGAAGAGGAAATCCCAGCACACCAGCCACAATAAAACTTAGTCTTATGACATGTTTCGCCAGAAAAGCCTTTACAAGACCTTATCAGGCATAAAAGACGTGGGGCTGCAGAAGGCTAGGATACTTAAACTAACATGTTTAGGGATAAACAATGACCATATATAGCTGGGGATGAGTGCATGCTACAGATGTCAAGAGCACACAAGATGTGACAACATTCTTTCTATGCAACATGAGACCTAATGATGCATAAGCTAGTACATTTGACCTGAGGAGCAAGGATACAGTCACAGTCTCACACCTAAACACGTTTTTTTTTAAGTATCCTAACTGTAGCCCTCTGTGCTCCCTTGTCTTTAAGTTTATGTCTGATGAAGCCAGAGACATTACTGGTGAAATGTCTCAACACTGTTGGAAAATTTCTTAATTGGGACTGGTGTGCTGGGATATATCCTCTTATCGGTTGGTATAAGTATCTCACTTCTGGTGACTCGAATATAATCCTTTTATGTTCCAAATGTGAGTGCTTACAAAACTTTGAAAGTTGAGGTGAGTGCCCTAGTGTATGCATTGACTTGATGGTACAGAGTTGATTACATGATGTGTATTGATACCATCACTTCGTTGCTTTTGCCTGTTTTCAGTTGACTTTGCCAGCATTTCACCTGTGTTACAGGCTTCTTTGGACTGAACAATAGAACCAAACAATCAGAAGTATCTCAAATGGCTCATATCTAATTGAAATAGAATGAACCATTTGAGATACTTGTGGTCGATTCACTCTATGGTAATTGGGTTGACTTGTCAGAAAAAGGACATTAAAAATGGCTCTCATTATGACCATCAAGTTCATGGGTCTGAAATTGTCTAAATGTTCAATGGTATGTTCTCCAATCCAAATTCCTTACAGGTAATTCTGGTTGACAAACCCTCACCATCTTAATCATCTATTTCAACAAGATGGTGACGGAGGTACATTGTACCACTAGCTGTATCAGTAGAGACAGCTCCTGTCTGTATGATGGCAACTTAAAGATGTATGCAAAGGATGAGAGCAGGACAACCAGAGTTCCTTAACTTCTCTGCTGAACACTTTTATATTCATCTGTTGTTTTCTATAAAAAGAATTACTACAATTGCTTAACTTAAGTCATCTCTGAGAGGATTAGTCAGTACTGCTAGCTGATGGCCACATTAACAAACAATTAACAGTGAAAAACACTCATGACATGATCAGTTGGGATTATTAGCACATGGATGAGAAAACTGGAACAGTCCTCTGCAGTTTGCAGTCTGCTGTTTGAGAAAAGTTTGGATGGATTTCAATGTGTCTGATATTGCTGTTGGGTTGCAATTTTAAGCTGGGTAGACAGACTGCAAGAGTGATGTGAAACTGAGGCAAGTACCGTTGTGTACGACCTATAAAAACAGGAGGAGGCGTAGAGGGAAGGTTGGAGAAAGAAAGAAGGAGAAAGCAGTTATTGTATCACTGCTGAGCTGCAAATTGCACAAAGCAGCAACTTAATTACAAAGTTAACCATTTTACAGTAGTATGATGCACATTTCATGATTAAGATTGTTTTTTTTTGGTCTTGCTACTAAACAGTTTGCATGGTTAGCTTGTAGACATGTACATAGACCATGCTCTACAAATCATGTGAAATTGACTGGAATTGCCCACCACTCAATGCAATAGCGGATGGATCTGGAGAGTCAGCACCTGTGATGACCAGCTAGGGTTCGATATACACCTGTATGTCCCACTGCAAATCTTTAAACCAGCAGGCTGCTAAGGGTTTAGTTTTAGCTTCCCCTGTGTGTATGAAGCTCTGTTGGTATGTGTTGGTGCATATGTGTGTAAA
Source organism: Nicola tetela (assembly GCA_028565695.1). Lineage (NCBI taxonomy): Eukaryota > Metazoa > Porifera > Calcarea > Clathrinida > Clathrinidae > Nicola > Nicola tetela. The sequence goes on from JAOWAW010123042.1 coordinate 8,026, forward strand.
TGTGCATGTGTTCATGCATACATGTGGGCATATATAAACACATGCACACATACTTATATTTCCATGTATGCATATGCGTGTAGTATGTGTATGGATATGTACATGTGTTATGTGCAAAGCACTTAGACTCACCGTTCGGCTGACGCAGCTGGCAAAGCATTCACTGTTGTATGTTAGTCCATCATCAGCGCACACCTGCATTGTTGAGCTAGTTGTGCAGTTACATGGTTGTCTGCAGGTACCCTCAAGTGTTGGTGTGGGGAAGGCTACATTATTGACAGGAACAACAATGGGAGCTGTGCGTGATGGTGGGTTTGCCACACAAACGAGTGACTGTCCACACCTGTAAAGATGTGAATGAGAGGATGCCATCAGTCATATTTCTTGTATGTCTTCTGAATCAATCATTTCCCCACTCTTGCCAACTTTCTCTACGCACAGTCTCAGGACTTGAATTCAAACCTACAGTGGCCAATTCCCTATAGCCATTACCCATTTAAGCCAGCAAAAAGTAAGAAAATGATTGTTTTATGAATTCCTCTAGCATGGTGGCCTTGTAATGTCTTACAGCGCTGTTGCTTCTTTGTGATGTTTGTTTAACTCACCGACGGTCACAGTTTGCCGTTCCACACAGGTCACACAGTTGACCAGCTGCTTGATAGTTGATGCACTGGCGTGAGGCTGTGTTCATGGCCTCCTGATGCACTTGCCACACTTGTGACTCAGTGAGAGCGATGGTGTAGACACGAGCTATTTCTATGTCACCATCAAATGTGAAGTCTGTAAAGCTTGGAGGGCGTCCTCCCACCCACAACTCTGCTGTCTATGGAGAATCAGCAAAACATAGTCATCAGTGGAAAAAAAGTGTCATTAGTAAGAAACATGATGTGTTATCTATAACTCATCACTGTTTTATTCTGTTGTACACTGTTTACATTAGTGATTTGTTTGTTTGTATGTGTGATGGAGTAAATTGCACAGCTTTCCTACCGGCCCAGCACTGCTGTAGTCTGGTGTTTTTGTTTCCACTTCAACTGCTCGAAGAATGCCGTCAATGAAGAACTCAACTCGGTCAGTAGCTGGATCAAAGGTCACCGCCACAGTGTGCCACCTTCCGTCTGCTACACTCAAGTCTCGTTTGATGACCACCTCCCATGGCTGCTCGCGAAACGGATTTCGGTCTGCAGCGATTGTGTTAAAGATGAACCACATTTGGCGATGGCTGCTTCTTAGATAGAAGCCATAGTCACGCTGAATGCCATCAACACCTGTGGGCAAATTAGAGTGATAACTAGTTTTTTTCATATCCAGTTTCATGGCATCCAGTGCAGGCAATGCCCATCAAACACTGATTACTGCTCTTATATAAATTGACCTCATAGTTAAGTTTTTCAGTTCAGGCACAGATGGGGAGGTAAGTTTTCAAGCATGCGAGACTGATTTTATATCCTGAGCACAGGTGACACATCGGTAATGGACACACATGTATCTATGCCCCTGCGCTTTGGACCCTGAGTAAGAAGAACTTATGCAGATGTACGTGTACATATGTCTTGGTATGCCATTGCAGGATGCCCATACATAGTTTCTTTTGATTGTTTCAATAGATGTAAACCAGGGGTATATTCTGTCGCTGTGTATTTTCACGTGTGTATCAGTATGTAATTTTCTGCCTGAAATTGTCGCGCTGTTTCTTCTGTTATGTTTTTGGATTCTTTTTTTTAGCCCTGACACTTACCTCTAGCTAAAAGAAAACCATTGTTGTTCGGTTGTTGTCTGACTTTGCCGAAAATGGTGATTCTGCTAGTCACCGGGGGTAGATTGGTTCGATAGCGGTCTGGTTGTGTTTCGTTCGTGAACGTTCGGTTCGTCGGAAGGGTGAACGTGTTTGCGGCTGGTGGTGTGCTCACGCTACTGCTTCCTGAGCAGAACTGGTTGCTTGTACAGTCTGCGTCGGTATTGCAATCTAGCAGAGACAACAGTCAATACAATTTAGCAGGTGATCATTATTTTATGTGTTCACTGAGTCTTTTTTTCAATTCAGTGTTGTGATCGCTGGCAGGGCCATTAACGATTATCGCCATTAAATTGACGTAAATGGCATGCTTTCTGGTTGATTTAGGGCCGTCAACGCACGGGCTCGCTAGCGCGATATGCAATCACTGCATGTCCAGATCGAGAGATGAACATCGTGAATCTTCCCGGGCAGCCTATTCGGAAATGTTTCATCGTTTATTGCTTGCATCGCGTGTGCCGCATGCAAGCTTGCTCTTCAGCGAAAACGTACCGGTGAGGGACCAGTGCTGAGTTTTCAACACCCCTGTATCAACCTGTATCACCGCGCCGGACCGCAGTTCTGGCTGACCTGACGGCGTGACATTTCTAGAGTTGTTGGGAGCAATACAGTTGAAGCGGTGTGTGAATTTCATCCAGGCATCGACGCTAACGCTCGGCAACCGGTATGCGCGAAAGGTGAAGGTAAAGCAAATATGCCTTTTACGTGCATTGTGCCATTGGCCAGTGGCGAACTTTAGCTAATCGAGGGCTTTTGCACGGCCTTACCCTGCACCATAGACATGGCCCTACCAAAGTAGGTAAAGCCTCGTGGGAGAAGGTCCGGTAAAACCTCCCAGCCTCAGTTATTAATGAAAGTGAACGCCCGAGCGGATTTGAACCCGCAACGAATCGCCACCTCCAGAATAGAAATTATGCACGCTAACCACCTGGGCCGAGTAGAATAAACGCATGCAGTCATTGATCTTACTCAACACAGGATCTAAAATACGCTACTCGATCAAGTCGGAGGAAAGTTCAGTTCTAGACATCTTATATCATTCCCTTAGGTCTTGTGCCTGCCAAATCATGAAGTCGACGCCGAGTATACCTTTGAAGTCAGCGGCAAATTTGATAGAATTAGCTACGCATGTACTTCACTGAGCTTCGTGTGTTAACTGCCACATCGGGGTTTACATGCATGTTCATAGCGTTCCGCGCCCGGCGTCACCATATACTTCGCGCCTGGCGTCGTAATAATCTACACACAAAATGAATGGCTTGAGTAGTAAGTGTGTCGCCGTGGGCCGCGTGTGTCCAAGGCCTGGCAGTAGTCGGGTTTATGATTCAACTTAGGCATGGCTGCAGAAATACTACAGGACTCTCTCTATATACATGTGAACGTTCCGTAGGGCATACATTTTTAACATCCTGGCAAAACGCGTGCACAAAGAAAAGCGTCAAGATGACGAGAATGAATTGACACTGCAGGAGTACAACGTCAGGATGAAAGCGAAATTCTTAAAGTCCAAAGGCATGCCCGAATACGTCATGTCAACATGGCCTCGTCTAAACAGCGGTAGTGCACTCCAACGCGTAGCAATACTAGCGCAAACCATAGATTTGGAATCATTACCAATACTGGTGCAAACCATAGATTTAGTTACTTCTGTCGGGGTTTCTGGCTGTCGATATCAATCACACACAAACAGGGCTAGTCATTGCGCTTACCTTGAGCCAAGGAGGCTGCGATGTAGAGAAGAAATACGGTTATCTGTAATCTCAACATCCTTTTTCCTGGTTCAATGTCTAACTCCCCTTCCGAAGTCACTCGACGAGGTGTCTTTCCGGAACTGGGAGGAAGAGGGGACTCAAAGCTACCGTGTCTTGCAAACCGTTCAAGTGCCTGGTACGTTTCTTTCGGCCCCACAGAAAATCTAGTAAGTGCCCATTTGAGTCAGACGAGCGTGCGAAGTTCGTCGCCTCTGTGTTATCGCCCGATTCGGCGCGGTCGTGGCGGATGAGAGAAAAACGTGACCTCCCATGCATGCCTCGCGGCCGCGGCCGCTCTCCCTAAAGCGTATTAGGTCATGAACGGGTTCATTCCTGCGGCCGTGGTCAGTCAGCTTTTGGGTAATGATCCATTGAGCTTCAAGCAATCGAGTCTACATTGTGAGTGAGGCTGGGCTTATACGGCAATCACTTCCATCGTTTACTTAAAGTTGCTTTTGACCACATGTTTGTCTGCTGTGCGTTATCGCTCCACGAAGGCATGGCCTAATCAAGTGTCGGATTTGAAGGGTTGGTGGGACTAGTGGGTACTCCAGCACTCTGCCAACATTTGGGTGCGTAGAGGCCGATCGAGAACAAGTTTTCTCTCTGTTGTAATGAATCTAGCCAGCCACTGCTGGCACCGTATACGTTGTGGTATGAT